>VBSM01003190.1:9492783-9550016 GCA_008086735.1 Cheirogaleus medius | reverse complement strand
CTCCCAGAGTGCTAGGATTACAGGCGTGAGCCACCGCGCCCGGCCTCTTTTTTCATTCTAAATAAATATTTACTTTTGTGCTGAATTTAATGTTTTTCATATTTTAATTTTTTCTTAATGAGGAATGCAAAAATTGCATGTACTTTAGGCCCCAGAAGCCCTGGGTCTACCCTGGGGAAGAATAGGCTGTGGGCTGGGGTCGTATGCCAGTCCTTGGCATCTCCGTGCAGACCCATTTCTCATCCTTGCCCTGCTCCATGGCAGCAAAGTGAGCCTGCAGCCTGTTTCCAGGGAGGCTAAGTCAGTGGCCCAACAGCCTACTTTTAAAGTGAGCTTAAATTCAGAAGTGAATGTGGATTTTAGGAGTATCTTAAGTATCTCATCAAAATATAGGAAAGACATTCCTTAATCTTGGACATTCGCTTCCCCCAAAATCACCCTTGGAAAATTCTTTAGTTCGATTATGAAGCAGAACTCTTATTTGTCCCAGTGGAAGTTACCCATGAGGTAATGTATATAATAAGGGAAGAAGTGTTAGCACCAACAGAACAAAAGCGGCTTTTGTTTTTATTGGTAAATCATAAAGGGATTGCAAATCCCCATGAATCTTTTGCTTTGTTTGGGAGAAACCGGCCCATTAGGCATTTGTTACTCCAGTCCCACGCAGCAGGAGTAGTAGCGGTTTTCCGCACAGCCACATGTGGGTTATTCAGGTGTGAAGAGATGAAATAGTGCGTCTGAGGATAGAGGAATTAAACAAAACAAACTGCTGAAAATATGAGCTAAGAACAACTGTTTCCAATTGGCACATGCAAGTGTGCTATGGGAAATGTCACAGAAAATTAAGTGCAGCTGTCTCCCTTCCGTCTGGGACTCGTATCTTTGCCACCTTGAAAGAGCACAGTGGTTATTCTTGAGGACGTGTACTGTTCCTTCAGGAAAGGTGTTTTTCTGAAGCTTCTCTATCATTTCCTCTAAATAATAAAATACTTGGTCCTAGTATTTTAGGATGGAGGATATTCTAGATGGAGGATTAGAGGAGGAATGTTATCAATGAAAAGATGTCTTTGAATAGGGATGCAAATATAAACCTTGCATTCCCTGGGGGCAGCTCATACCCTTTTCACTGACCTCCGATACTAATCGAGTCCATTATTACAATGGGATGGCAGTTCTCCAACAATGTTGCCTTATCTGATGCCATGTGAGACTAAGAAGTCTGATTTCTTTTGTCACAAAAGGCAACACGCGTTAAATGCGTTCCCTGGAAGAGGGAGGGGTAGTAGATTTGATAGAACACTTACTAATTTATGAAAGCTGGCACCAGAAACATTGCAGTTATAGAAGATGGAAAGAAATTTTTGAAAAGCATGCAAAGTTAATGATCACTTAAGAATGATTATTTATTAATCAGTTCTCTAACGTGGAGAAAACCCCACGTGCGTGTTTGAGCAAACCAGAGTCATTTGTGATTACAGGAATTATACGGATCCCTCTAAAATATTTATGCCAGAAATTACCAATGAGATGAAGCTTATGATACCTTTCATGGGGCTTGAAAAATTACTTTGTAACTAGTTACCCACTCCTGACCACATATCAAAATACATTTCTTTCTTGGATCGCACTGACACCTCACACTGTTTTGGTTGGGCTGCTTTCAATTCCATATTCATAGCGGAAGCGCCTGTACAGATATTGCCTACAGTGGAGACTCATGCAATTCCAGTGCTCATGTTCTGGTCACCTGCCATGCCGCCTTGGTGAACCTCTCTGCCCCCCAGAAAAGTTAGAGATGCAAGTTTTTCTCATGCTACCTATTCACAAGCTCTTAGGATTCCTTTGTACTATCATAATGTTCTTATCTTTTCTTTCAATCTTGAATATAGTTAGCCTTTTTATCTCTAAAATTACCCATTTTATTAAGTGAAGTATCACAAGAATGGAAAAACAAGCATCATACATACTCAACATCAAATTGGTATTAAGCGATTTAACTGACCAACACTTAAGTGTATATATAGTGGTAATGTTCACCAGGTGTTGGGCAGGTGGGAGCGGGGAGGAGGGGATGGGTACATTCACACGTAATGGGTGCGGTGCGCACCGTTTGGGGGATGGACACGCTTGAAGCTCTGACTCCGGTGGGGCAAAGACAACATATGTAGCTTAAACATTTATACCCCTGTAATATGCTGAAATAAAAAAAATGAAAATAAATACCCATTCTCATACCACAAATGGTGAAATTTAGTAAGTCCTACATCTCTGTTATAAATTGTGATCTTGAGAAACCATGAGTCCTACCCTCCCAACACCATCCAATTGTCCTGTATACCTTTTCTAGTTTTTTCTGTTATCATGGCTTTCTATTTCACCTAGGATAAATCTAAATTCCTTACCATGATTTATAAGTTCCTGAAGGATCTGGCCTCCATATACCTCTCTTGACACTTTTACTGTTCCTCTCCTCTCCCACTGTACACCAGCTGTGCTGGTCTTCTTTTGTTTTTAAAATATAACAAGCCTTTTTTTCCCTGCCTTTAAGGCCTTTCCACTTGCTAGTCCCTCTGCTTGGATCACCATTATCCCAACCTTCACTTGTGAGGCTCCCAGATAAAATATTCTCAGAAATGTATTTCCCAATCATCCTACCTAAAGTAGATTTATTCTTTCGAGCACTTAAAATGATAACATGTTGTTAATTAATTTATTTGCTTATTAATTTTTTTTTGGTCTGAATCCCTTAACAAAATGCAAGCTCCCTAAAGGTGGGGCCTATATATGCTTGACTGCTACCACATCCCAGCATCTACAGTGTCTTGTGCTAACAGGAGAAGAGAACAGTAGAAATAACTTCTGAGCTAAGATAAAGTATTCTTCATTCTAAGAGAATTCATTTATAGAGTAAGCAAAAATCAAATTTACAAAACAATGAAGTGGCTAACGAAATCAACGTCTTTATTTAAGAAAGGAGTGCGTGACATGTACTGTATATGGATCCCTACCTGCATGCTAATTGTACTTCATAAGCATAGGAGAAAGGCAACTCATCCTGGGAAATACGAACAAAATGACACCAAACTCCACACTTCGCATGAGATATAAGTGCCTTCAGTGAGGCGTGAACTCAAAGATTGAAAAGTGCTATAAGCTATGACATATTGTCTTAGTGTCTGTTTGTTGTGTTCTTAGTCTCTGACACAATGCCTGGGACCTCGTAGGCTCTCAGATATCTGTTGAATGAAGAAATGAATCCATGCACCATGCCATAACCTGACAATCTTTATTTATACATAAGCTATTTTTATTACTCAAGTTAGTCTTGCGCTCTCTCTCTCTCTCTCTTTTTTTTTTTGCTAAAACAACATATTGCTGATTTTATATCAAAAGTCTGTAGGGAAACACGATTCACTTTATAGCCAATTTTGCTGAAATGTATTGGCCCTGCAAAGCAAGAGGCATTTACACTTTGAAATATGCATTGTCATTTACTCTTCAAAAACATGGCAGTTTTCCTTAGCTGTTTCTTGGTTTAATCAGTCCCCAAAGCTGAATAAATGAAACAAATGGAATTTGTGTGAGCATTATACTACGTTCTAGGAAGGTGAGTTTTACTTAGTTCGTGGTAATGTAATTATTAACAAACAACTGTTTTGTCTAGATAATTGTTTTCCTCATGAATTATTATTGGATTATGAAATATAGTGATTCCAGGAAAATGTTCCCAGCTTAAAGTCTAATCCCAAACATTATTAAGTAAATTTAAAAAATGCTATTAAGACATCATTTTAGCCTGTTAAATTTCCAAAATTAAAAACAAACAAAAAAACCCAAAACAATGGTAAGTTTGCCAGAGATATGTTGTTTTTAAACACTGCTATTAGCATAGAAATTGGTGCAATGATTTTGAAAGCAATTTAGATATATGTACCTTAAAAATGTCACTGTATTTTGAACCAGTAATATGACTTCTAGGAGTTAATAACACAGATATACATAGAGTTTTGCACAAAGGTTTATATACAAGAATGTTCATCACAGCATTATTAAGAATAACAAAAGGCAATAATGCATGGTCCAAATATTAGGAATGTAGCAGTGTAAATAATGACATATGCCTACAATATAATCCTGAATTACCATTTAAGTGATTGTTTACAATTATAAAGACCATTTACTGATATGGAGGAAATGCTTAGTTGGTAAAGTTAAGTTAAAAAGGTAGGCAATAAAAGCATAAATATAGAAAATGTAGATAGGAGCTCTTTGGTGGAATCTAGACTGTGCATTTGTTTAGTTTTGCTTACATCGTATTCACTTTTTAAATTAGTTGCCAATATTTAAAAATTAGGATATTTCTCTTTAAGATAACTGCATTTTCAGGTCCTCCCTAAAATCCTGGAGGTTTGGCAACACTCATGGCAATCCCACTTGGGAGCACCACTCAGGTGGAGTTGAGGAGGCCTGACCTCTTAGACAAGGCGTGTGTTCTCTGGTTGGCCACAGTCCTCAGCACTCCTATGACCCCTGACCTGCTGCACTCATCAATGTCACCTTTCTGGCATTTGAATTCTTCACTTCTATGCAGCATGATCCCAGTTTTGCAAAATGCACAAACATATGCATGAAATGTTGCAAAAACTTCTCTCAGGGTAATGGGATCATGGATGATTTTTATTGTCTTCTTTATAGTTTTTTCCAAATTATATGACAAAAACGTGTATTATTCTGATTAGAAAAATAATATACATTTCTGTTATTTCTTAAATGTAAAATCATCAAACACCATGGAGCTTCATGCTAAAAGATTATAAATGGGAGATGTTGACATTAATCTTGGGGAAAAATTACATTCCTGAATTCCTTTAACCAAAATAGTGGACCAGGTTATTGATGCTTTTCATTCTCAGTGATTTTTTTTCTCCCATTATTTAATAAAAAAACATTATTGAAATCTAAATGAAATGGAACAGTCTTACTAAATTGCTTTTCTTTCCTGAAAAGTATTGTACTTTAACCTCAATTCTAGATGAATAATGGCCTTGACTTTAAGAAAACCCCTTTTGCTCACTCTTCAAGTCATAAATACTTTTGATAATAGGAAGCAAAAGAGTGAAATTGTTATCATTCAGATCTTTGATTTTGTGGAGAATGAATTAAACTTAAATTTTTTATTAAAACACTAGTACATTAGGTAAACTAGCTGCAATGGTAGGAATATGCAGTATCTCTGAATTGTTGACATACAATTAAAAAGATTATTTTTCTGTTTGTAATTAAGGGATTTGTAGAAGTGAATTCTTTTTTTTTTAATTTTTATTTTATGAAAGGGATAGTCAATCATATATAATAGGTTTATTTTCACTTTTACCAGAAGAAATGATTATAGGTCGGAGGGCTTTTTCAAAAATTATTTCTTTTCCTTTCTATAATGGTTTTATAAGAATTTGAGAGCCAAAATGAATATGCTGTGTGCCTATAATTTTTCTACCTGGACATTTTATAGCAATGATATTCTTATACATTTCCTAGTTGATTAAATAGTCAACAAATATTTATTGACCACCTAATTCATAGTTGTATGGAAGAACCATATGAAACATATTCCGTGATTTCTGAGAATTTCTCATTTTGCATTAAGATTTGGCAGTATGAAAATAAACAGTGATATGTTGTTGTAGGTTCTGTGAAAATAAAATAAAATGTATTTTCTTCTGTTTATTAGCACAACATATAGTTTTGAGGCAGGAGAGTGACCTAATTAAATCTACATTTTTAGAGACAGTATTCAGGAATTGGCTGTCTCATGTGTTTAAACCCATGCAAGTGGATTTAAACCACAGAATGGATGGAATTACATTAAAAAAAAGTATGTGAAGTTACAGAGAAATGGTCATTCATGGAGGCAAAAAATTGGAGCATTCAAATAATTTCTTTTTTAATTTTTATTTTTTTATTTCAGCATATTATGGGGGTACAAATATTACGGTTATGTATATTGCCCATGCCCCCCTCCCCCCTTGAGGCAGAGCCTCAAGCACGACCATACCCCATACGTTGCACATCTTACTTATTATGTTTGTATATACCCATCCCCTCCTCCCCACTCCCACCTGCCCAACACCCGACAAATGTTATTCCTACATGTCCACTTAGGTGTTTGTTTGGGTTTAAATTCATTATCATGCTCTTTGTTTTCTGCTTGCCCCATCTGTTTTGTTTCAAATCTATAATATTATGGTCTCTCCATTTTTTTTCTGAAAATTATTTTATTTTGTCTTTAATTTTGAAAGACATTGTTGATACATATAAAGTTCTAAGGTGACAATTTTATTTCATGATTTTATAGTGCTGTTCCATTCTCTTCCGGCTCATAAACTTTTTAAAAGTTTTTCAAAGTATTTTATTTCTTTTTTGTTTAATAGATAGATTTTTTTATTTCAGAATATTACGAGGGTACAAAGGTATAGGTTACATATATTGCCTTTGCCCCACCCAAGTCAGAGCTATAAGCGTGTCCATTCCCCAGTGCGCACTGCACCCATTAGCTGTGAATAAACCCATCCCATCCTCCCCCCTCCCACCTGCCCGACACCCAATGAATGTTACTACAATATGTGCACATAAGTGTTGATCATTTAATATCAGTGTTTCCCAATGCTCTTTCCAAGAAGGCCCTTCTGTATGTGGGCATCCACCTGCAACTTCCAATCCTCTCCTGGAGAGCAGCACGCACCGGTTGTTTCTAGCCTGCCATTTTCTTATCTTTGTTTTTCTGTATACAATGTGCCTTCCTCCACCCTGGCCGATTTCAAATTTTTTATCTTTCGCTTGTTTTAAAAGAGAAAACTGATTATGAAGTGTCTTGGTATAGTTTTTTTTTTTTGTATGTATCATGCTTGAAATTTGTTGAGCTGAATCAACAGCATCAATAGAATCTGTAGCATCTTCAAGAGGACCTCGTGCAGATTTCTGCAGCTCTTTCTCTGTAGTTTTGACCCACAATTCTAGCCACATTGTTTTCCCTGAACTTTAACCTCTTTTTTATACTTAGGGAAACTGCCTGGCTTTACTTATAATTCAACTGCCTATACCAAGGTATGTAAAGGATCTCCAAAGAGAAAGCCAAGATGATTAGGGCTTATATTATTCATGGTTTCACTTTCTCAGTGATCTGAGCCTTGCATTAGCTGTTTTCCAGTATCTGAAAACAATAGTTTTAAATATTTTTTCCATTTTTCTAGTTATTTATGGGGGAGGGTAGGTATATTCCCAATTACTCCATTATTGCCTAAAAATGAGATCTCAGTGCATTTTAGAAGATTTTAATCTTACAGAGCATGTTTTCATGACACCCCAGCAGCAATCAGGACATAGAGCACATAGATCTTGGTTTCTAAATACAATTCCCCACTAAAAGGAACCAGGGCTCCTGGAAAAAATTGGCTGATTCTAAGGCTGGGGCAGAATAAGTACAAGAAGGGCCTGCAATATGTTGTTTACTACAAAGTAAAGACATGCTAAAAATATAATGGAAACATATTAAAAGGGCACAGAAATCAGCCAATGGGAGTCCCACCAGCAAAATTTGGGATTTGAGTATCAAAAAAATAATGATAATAAGGAAGTACAACCCATTCAATATAAATGAAACAGTGAATAAATGCATGCATGCATATATACATACATACACAAAAGAGAAGAAGGTGAGGCTCTTATTTACAGTTGAATGCAAACTAATAAATCGAGATGGACAGATGGAGATAGACAATCATTAACATATGCTACAAGCAGAGCGGAAATTTGTCAGGGAACAAGTTATTTTCTTGGTCCCATAGTATTTCTCTACAGCACAGAAGCCTGACGGATATCACTATAAAGTGAATATTCAAAGCTAAAATTGCCAATATTGGGAAACCGATATCTGTAACTCTTGATGTGATGCATTGAGAAGGACACAACATTACTTTAATGACATTCCTAATGAAAATAGATGACCTTATCTAATTGTGAGAAAATATTAGACAAACCCAAGTTGAGAGACAGTCTACAAGACAACTTACTTATTCTTTTCAAAAATGCCAAGGCCAAGGAACACAGAGAAAGGATAAAACACTTTTCTAGATTAAAAAGACATGACGACTAAATGCAACATGTGATGTGACCCTCAAGTTGATCCTGGACCAACAGAAATATAGATAGAAATGGCATTGTTGAAACAAACAAAAAGACTTGGAATATGGCCTATGAAATAGAAAATGGTACCGTGTCAGGTTAAAATTCCCTAATTTTATAAATACACTCTGGTTATGTAAGAGGACATCCTCATTCTTAGTAAACATACTGTGAAGTAAAGGAATAAAGGAGCATTTTGTTTCCTACTTACTCTTAACTTGTTCAGAGGAAATAATTTGCCTATAAATACGTGCATACACATATCTATCTATCCATCTATCTATTTTCCATAGTTGGAATGTATCCCCTCCAAAATTTGTGTGTTGGAAACTTAATCTCTAATGCAACAGAGTTTGGAGGTGGGCCTTTTTGGATGGGTTTAGGTCAGGAGGAGGGACTGAGAATGATGGAAATTGTCTCTTGACATGTACTTCTATGATTGCGCATCAGAGGGAAAGAAACCTAGGAAATCATGAAATGGCACTTAAGGTTTCTTGTCAGAAATAACTTAATTCACTTCTGTTCATTTCTCCTTGGTTAAAGCGAGTCATATGGGCACACCTGTTTTCCCAGAGGGTGGGAAGTGCAATCCGCCTGGAAGAAAACTGTGATAAAGCTCTGAGGATGCCCACTTACAGGGTTTCTTACAACACACAAAAGTTGTCATGCTTGTCATTTTCTCCAGTGAATGGTGATAGCAGGTTTTATGTCCTATTCATTCTTCCATTCAACCTCTCAAGCCCAAAGTTTAGTACAAAGGAGGAGCTTAATGCTTATTGCCTGATTGAATAGGCATCAAGATACTTTCTCAAGGTCACAAAGCCTCTGGGCTTTGCATTCATGTGTACAAATTTCTAGTCTTGTGGATATTCCACAAAAACATGCAGTAAAAAGCTATAGACTTCCTTGACATAGTTCCATTCTTATTAGGTTGTGATCTGCTAAGCAAAACTATTCCAACTTTACTATACTGGATAATATTTTATAGACCTCAATGTATATGTGATAACTCATTTTAAAATTTTCTTGTAGTCAAAGAATGCCAAAGAAATACATTGATTAAAATCCCATAGATCAAAACACATTTCATTTTTTTCAACCTGCCATGATTTCTCACTTTTGCTTTTGAGAGTCTTTCTTCCATCATTTCTCTTTTATGGCTCTTTTCATTACAAACAGGACCTCAGGGTCTTTTAGAATCGTATGCCTTTAATAACAAAGGCCAAGAACATTCCAAAAAGACTTCAAAATGTACAGAAAGTATCAAAGTCTAAAACAAGATGTCCAGAATAAATTTCACCAGGATGGCATTATGTTCTTGGCTAACTCATGAAATTTAAAACTCTGATTGTGGTTAAATCTGTGAGATTTTCATCTACCTTTATTATTGTTATTATGATTATTATTATGGTTACGATGCCTCATTTCTCAGGTTCCAGTGGAACATTAAACTACTAATAGTAATATTCATTTCCCTTTGGGAATAAGAGGACTGGAACTGATTGCTGCATCAGGGTAGAGAAGTAAGATGCTCTGAGAGAGGGTTTGCCTTTTAGGTATATTGAATCATTATCACTTCAGTGAAAGGCAACAAAACAGTAAACCCTGTGCAGATTAGCACGGTTTCTGGTGCGAATCAGAATATCAATGAGTGGCAGAAAATGAATAGAGATGGTAAATTCAGGAGGCAGTGTTCAGGAGCAACTCAGGTACAGAGCATCTGTTGTTGCCCATATTGTTGCCCTTATCCCAGGAAGCTCTGTTTGTTTCAAATCCAGCCATAACGTCCGTGTGTTAAAACGCCAAGTCCGGGATGGGATAAGTGTTGTGGTTACTTCTGCCACCAACCACTGAGGTGTGACAAACCTGGAATGGCCTTTCTTACTCAGACTCCCAAGTGCAAATCAGAACCAATTTCTGTATCTTTTTTTTTGGGGGGTGGGGGGAAATAAAATTTTAATATTTCTCAGTGAGGATGAACAATCTTTACATGACAGATCATTTTAGGAAGCTTCTAAGATGAGCAAGCCTGTTTTGATAACATAAAATTGGCAGGAGCTTGAGCTTGAAATTTGAATAGAGCCAAGACTGAATATCTGCACAAGTTTAAAGAGGCACAGATGATTTTATGCAAATTGTTTGTTTATGGAATTCTTCTCCTGGGCACACCTGCCGGATCACATGGGCTGAAAGTGGAAGAGGAGATAGAAGTGCTTAAGTTAAAAAGGATTATTGCTTTTTGCTTTGTTTTTCCTAGTAATTAGAAATAAAATAAAAAATATTAGAAATATCTAATATTGATGGAGCATTTTATTAGGCTAAGTACTTTGAAATTACTTAGGGATACCACTATTATCCCCATTTTACTGATGAGGAAAGTGAAGCTTAGGTAGGTGAAGGCTTTACCCAATGCCCCACAGCAGTAATTGGCAGGGTTAAGTTTTGAACTCAAGTCTTCTGTCTCCAGAATCCAGTTTTCTACCTTACACTGTGCTGCATGGACCTTCTTAGGTAATACAGAATAAGTCTAGAGGATTGAGTTATTACTTAACACACAAAACAGTTTGATTAAAAGAATGACAGAAAATTCAGATTGAGAACTTCAAATTTGTCACCCTTACCTTGAACTCTAGAGAATTTTTTTTGAGGGGACAAGATGGCCCCATTCACTCCCTGGAAATTGAATAGAATAACTTATTAAATAACAGGCTTCTAGTCTTGTGACCATGTAACCAGAGTCCTCCATAACATCATCAGTAAAAAAGGTAGAGAACTCCTGTCTTTCATAAACTGATATATATATAATTGAATTATTAATATTATTGAGGTTTGACATAGGTTGCACTAAGGAATCTGATTATATAATGGGAATTGTGTTGCAATATCACATAAACCAAAACTAATAGGAGTCAAAACTTGATTTCTTTTAAATTACGTAAAAGGAACTTAAGTGTGATGATAGAATATAATTACATGTTTTGCTTCACCTGTGATATCCTAATAAAAATAAATAAAGCTGAAATGAAATAGGTTTTGTTAATCCATAAAAATTACCTACTCTTCTTCATTTGTTACCCAGGTTCTCTGTTATGTTGTTTTTAAGCCATTTTGTGGTATGATGTTGTTTTTTCACTCAATCCATTTTCTCAGAAATCCTGCCAGGGGATCTGATAACAGATCATGCCTATTGTTCAGGAAAGTAGCACTTTTGTTGAGTGTTTGATCACACTTTTCTGTTGGGGACTGGGTTGTCAGCTACTTATACTATCAGAATAAGATGTATGCCAAGGAAAATGAAAACGGTATATTTGCTAAGCCTGCCAGAGGATATATTGACAATTGCATCAAAACCTGAAAGCACGGCTTCAGTGGTTAAAACCTATGAAAGGAGTATTTTCATTTTGTCAAATAAATACAAGGTTTGAAGGCCATGTATTTACCCTAATAGTGTGAAGACAAGCAATGCACACAGATAGTGACCCCAACTTCTGAAAACATCCATCCAATATAGGAAGAATTAAGATTATTTACTCAACAGATATTATTGAATATCTGCTGTATCATGTACTGTGATATGCATTAGGGGTGAATCAGACACAGTCTCTAAGTTAAGGGGATCCCAGTCTAGAGAGTGAGAAAGATAAATAAATTGATAAATTCAGCTATAATGAGTAATAGTGTTATTCTTTACTTCCCTACCCCATAGATTCATTCCCTACCATTTCTTTTCCTGCTCTGCACCCTGGGAGGCTGACATCAACGAATTGCTCACTTATCAGCTGCTTTCAAGTTGGATTCAGCCAAGAGAGTCACTAGCAAGAGATCTGAGGGGTTGGAATTTTTCTCCCTGCTTTGACATCTAGTTTCTGGCAGTGGCTGTGTGCCTCTGTGCCATGCTCTTGGCATCCTCTGCTTCTCTGTAGCTTCAGCTCTCACTGGGTTCTGGGCAACACTGCTTCCTCCTCCCTTGTTCCTTGAACTCTCCTAGTTACAGCAACTTCCATTTGCTCTTTGAGTGTTTGAGCATCTTGTGTTTATTCCCTTAACTGTGCAGTAACTCAGAAGTAGAGCCTTTATTTAAACTCTCTTCACTTGAAACGATTGAATTGAAGCCTGTTTCCTATCAGAACTCTGACTGATGCAAGGACTATAATAGAGATGCTAATTTACTCAGCATTCATTCCATCATTGACATATATTACTGCGTGTCCATTTTGTGACAGTGTGTTAGGTACAAGGTATAAACCAGTACTTTCCAAGAGAACTTGATGAAAATATTCTGCACCTCCCAATATGGTAGTCACTAACCACATGCAATTATTCAACATATCAAATGTAGCTATTGTGACAATTTTATTTAATGTTAATTCATTTCAATGTATATAGCCACAGATGGTTAGTGGATACTGTATTGGATAGCACAAGTATGAACTAATATTGACAGGAGCCTGCATAACTCTTCTGGATAGTGGTAAGTAAGGAGAGAGAAGAATTTGCCCTGAATTATGGGTGGGTAGGAGGCATTTGAGCTGCTTTATAGATGAGTAGGTCTTTATGAGGCAGAGAAATGTGGAGAGTGCATTCTGAGATAAAGGGAGTGTCTTATGTAAATGATGAAAGGCTTTGACATCTGAAAGGACTTGGTAAGATTAGACTATTACATAGTATTCAGAGTTGTTAGATCATAATAATTAAGGGGGAATGTGGTGAAAAATAATCTGAGAACATTGGGTTGGGGCTATATGTTGATAAGCCTTATTTCATGTATGTATTGTATTACTCTTTTACACTCCATTATAACAACATTAAGTGGATCATTTCAAAACATGAATTTTAAGCATGATATTGGTACATGTTCCTATTAAAAAATTCTATTAAGCTTTTGCCTTAAAAATTGTGATTATTTACAATATGCTCTATTTTGTTTTGTGTTTTTTTTTTTTTTTTGCTCCCCGCTCTTGGAGTTATGTTAGAAAAGTGCATTCAATATTCTTGTACAATAGATAATATGCCAGTGATCGAGCTTTATTCAGAGATCCTCAAATTGACACAGAACACAGATCAAAGTACATGTAGCCAAGTCTTGAGGGGATCAGAGAAGAATTCCTGGATAAGTTGTGAGGTCCAAGCTTGGTTTGAAGAACAGGTTGAAGTTGTCTAGATGAATCTGTATGGAAGGGGAGAGGTGATGAGCGTGCATCAGAGTGTGTTCCATTAGAAAACATTAGTCGTGACACAGAGGAGAGAGAGGAAGCTGGAGTGGTCTAGAGGAATAGATCTAAACAGATCTCAGTGAGGCTCACTCTGAATGTCTCTGTAGAATGGTTTAGAGAGAGATAAGCCTGCATTATCAGTTAGAAGGCTGTAGTGGCAATGCAGGGAAAATATAATGGCGTCTGAACACAGGCAGTATTTATCTCAGGTTCTGAGAAATGATATGTCTCATTTGTGATTTTTCTACTTCTAAAGGTTTATGCTTCTCTGAAAAATGAAACAACAATTCTGCTTTTGTTCTGGTTCATAATAATAATAGGTGTTATTTAGCAAGCAAATACTATGTGCCAGTCACTCTTCTAAGCCTTTGCACGTTGAGGTTTGACTCATTTCATCCTCACAACAACCCTATGGAACAGGTACCATTATTATCTCCTTTATTTTACAGATGAAGAAATGGAGGCTCAGTGAAAAGTAACTTTCCCAAGGTCACCCTTGGTAAATTTTAGAACAGGATTTTAATCCTGACCATCTGCTTCTAGAACCAACTCATTGAGATCCACTCTTTTCTTTAAAATTCTTACAATTACCCTATGCTGATACTTACAACTTATTGGTAAAGTTGTCTTTCCTTCTACCTTGAATATTGAGTTGACTAGAAAATAAGATTATCTAATATAGGATAAACTTCCTAAAAAATTCATACCTGTCTTGCAGACCTTGAACTGAAAAGGATGGTCATTTTAAAAAGTATGGAAAAAAATATATATGCCAATGTAGCCAACATCATACCCTATTAAGCCACTCAAAGATTACTCAATTTACTATACTGCAATTGTCTTCATAATATTCTTATTAATCAAAATGCTTTTCAGTTTAAATATCCCAGTGTGCATAGTTTTAAATGCTGAAAATAATTATTTTACAGAGATTTTTAGGGGACATGGTTGACAGATTTAGAAAATATATTTTCTTTAATAAACTAGATCATTGCCAATGAGCACTAAAATATGTATGTTTCTGGAGGCTTGATAAATATTTGCATCTTATTGGGAATCTGCGGTTATAAGACTTACCTTAAGATCACTCATTGCAGCACGGTGTCAAACTCCCATCTGTTTATTTTATAATTACTTTTTAACATAGATTCCAGTAGACTGAATTTATAGATGTCCTTGAGGCAGAGAGCCCTGCAGTAGCACTATTTTAAGAGAAAATGTATTGTTTTTAGAAGAATCACCAAAAGGACTTGGCATAGGATTTAACTTTCTCCCCACTTCAAATATGTTGTACAAAAGACATAATTTGGGTAGAGGCAGGGAGTTGTCTGGGTGTCCCCAAAACCCAACACTCATTTAGCTCAGAGCTTAGAAGTCTAGTAACTCCCACATTATGGCATTTGCTTACATGTCCTGGCTGCCCATCCGTCTTACAGAATTCCAGCAGAGTCACATCAGGCAGCACTCACTGAAATAGAATATGCCAGCCAGCTCAACCTTGCAAATTTCCCATTTTCCCACTGAATCTGACCTCATACTGATTTCCTTTCACAATACGCTGCCTGCCTTACAAATAGAACTCTAATTAGTTTACATTAAAGCAAGTATATGACAATTAAATAAATGAAAACGGGGAGGGGGAGAAGAGCTTACGGCATTTGGCATTTATTAACACACACAACTCTTCCTACATTAATGTTTCTGATCTCATTTTTTAGTCACATAGAAAGAAACCATAGCATGTGCTAGTAATTACGATAATAACAACAATAGCAAGACAGTGTTTATAGACATATTAATAACCAGTTTAGGTATAGAGACATGAGACACCAGAACATGTCTGAAGATCCAAAGCCATAGAAATTTCGGTTGTTTTGAAACATAGAAAACGTGAGGAAAGATCAGTGAGAGATGTAGCTCTCAAAGGATAAGACGTCCAGGTCATGAAAAGTCCAGATTCATACTAAGGAAGTCAGATTTTCTACATCTGCCCTGGGCCTCTGCTGAAGGGAAGTAGGCAGAGAAATGATATAAACACTGGGAAGTTCACCTGGACTTTCATAATAAAACTGTAATCCAAGTTTTATTATCATCCAGCAGCATGGGACTTGGAAACTCATCACTCCTTTCTGCATCCATGTGTCTTGGGTATTATTTAACTAAAGGACTAGGGGACTTTTACCTATGAAGCAGCATGGCAGTATTGACACCAGGTTTGGCACATGGAGATGGTTAGTTTTGTTGGAGCTGAGAATGCTTGGCTACCCTGGAGTCTCTCAGTGGAGTTCTGCTCCTTTTTCCAGGGAGCTCAGAGCTAATAGAAATCGGTTGAAATCAGGTCAAGTTATCATCAGTGAGCTAACTATCACAAGAGTGGCTAATCAACTGTTGTCTACAGAAAATCCCAAGTCAAATACATGGAGAATGAGGCTTTTGAATCATAGCACCAGCTTGGCTTTAGCCCTGAGGTGAATAAAACTAAATTAGTAAGAATATATTCAGTGGAATCATGACTTACTCTAATTCTGTCTAAGGCATCTCAGTTCTAAAAGCAGAGCACCCTCCACCTATCTAAAGAGAACAATTCTCTCTCTGCCCCTAGAAGCAGTCTGGGAATGCAATGTCTGCCTCACCCGCTCCGACTGTGTGATTTTGGAAAAGTCAGTTAAGTGCTCTAGTCCTCATTTTAGTCATCGTAGAACTAAATAAAATAAACAATAAACTTGGCGAAGTCTGCCTCAGAGGGACTATAAGCTCCCAGAGGGCAAGGCTTTGTCTGTCATCTGCACAGCCGAATGCCCTAGTGAATAGCATGGGGTCAGGCCTAAGGCAGGCATCTAACGGATACTCGTGGAAAGAATGAACAAGTGAATGAGGAGATGTAAATGTTACAATGCACCATGAAAATGCATTGTAAGCCACAGATGCTATGTACGTGGTGATATCATGATGCTTCCAACTGATTCTGCAGATTCACAGCAAAAGCACATCATATATAAAAGATCTCTAACTATTCTCCTCCTCACATCAAGAAGTAGCAGCTGGCCAGGCGCGGTGGCTCACGCCTGTAATCCTAGCACTCTGGGAGGCCGAGGCAGGCGGATCGCTCGAGGTCAGGAGTTCAAAACCAGCCTGAGCAAGAGCGAGACTCCGTCTCTACTAAAAAATAGAAAGAAATTAATTTGACAACTAAAAATATATAAAAAAAATTAGCCGGGCATGGTGGCACATGCCTGTAGTCCCAGCTACTCGAGAGGCTGAGGCAGTAGGATCGCTTGAGCCCAGGAGATTGAGGTTGCTGTGAGCTAGGCTGACGCCACGGCACTCACTCTAGACTGGGCAACAAAGTGAGACTCTGCCTCAAAAAAAAAAAAAAAGAAGTAGCAGCTAAGCTAATTGTCACTTATTTGTTAGACTATCATGTGCATTCCTCAGGTGTTCCCTGTAACAACTTTAAGAAGGAGGAACTATCATTAACACGATTTGTAGGTGAAGAAATCTAGTCTGAGGGAGGTTAAGTAAATTCCTCAACACAGCACAACAGTGAGTGGCGGCACCAAGGATCAAGCTAAGGTCTGTCTCACTCCAGAGTCTGGGATCTATTCTATTCCTCAAATGAAAACCTCAAACTTTCTTTTTATTTTAAATCATTTTGTAGTTAAAAAATATCAAACCTCAAGCTATCAGGTGGTGCTGAATGAGTCTATTTGGTGAAAAGGAAATGACTGAATTAAATAGGGAATTATATTTAATTGAGTAGATGTCTTTTCAACCCCCCAACTCTATAATTCTATCACTACTGTTCCTTTTTAAGGACACCTCCATAACCTAGAAGAAATGGATAAATTCCTAGACACAGAAAACATACCAAGCCTGAATCCCGAAGAAATAGAAAATTTGAACAGGCCAATAAAGAGTAAGGAGATTGAATCAGTGATAAAAAGTCTCCCATCAAAGGAAAACCAAGGTCCTGATAGCTTCACAGCTGAGTTCTACCAAACATTTAATGAGAACTAATACCAATTCTTCTTAAACTCTCACAAAAAACTGAAGAGATGGGAATACTTCCAAACTTAGACTAGCATTACATTGATACCAAAAACAGATAAAAATGCTATAAAAGAAAAAGAAAGAAAGAAGAAAGAAAGAGGAGAAAAGAAAATTACAGGCCAAATATCCTTGATGAACATAGAGGCAAAAATCCCCAGCAAAATACTAGCAAATGGAATTCAACAATACATTAAAAGGATCATCCACATTTTAATCAAGTAGAAATGACCAAGTAGGATTAATCCAATCTTCTTTTAATTCTCTCATTATATTGCTTCTCCTCCCCTCTCCTCTCTTCCTCTCCTCTCCTCTCTCCTCTCCTCCTTTCCCCTCCTCTTCCCTCCTCTTTCCTCCCCTCCCCTCCCCCCCTCCTCTCATCTCTCCTCTTCTTTCTTCTCTCAACTCATCTCTTTACTCATGGCCAACTGTGGCTACTAAAAAGGGGCAGCCTTAGCTCCCGAACCTGTCTTCCCCAAACCAACTTACTCAATGTTGAAGGTATTAATTATTTCAAAACCATGGGCAAGATAATCTAGTCAAGGATATTCTCTGTTCTAATCACTTGTGGCCAGGGAAGTTGGGTTCATATGTCATATTGCATGTGATATCTAATGGCAGGTACAGGTCTTCTAACAAGGGGGTATGGTTCTGGAGAAAACAATTGGTACCTCTAACATAAGAAGATAGCTCTTCTGAAAATACAATACAAATGAAAACATTTCCAAAGGAATGATCAGCAATTCTATGAAAGGAAGGTCTGAGGATGTCATTTCTACATATGCTTTGAAGGGGATTCAATCTAAATTATCAATTTCAAATGCAAAAATAATTTCTCTAAAATATTAAGTTCAATATAAAACTGAGGAAGAAGCAATATATGTTATCCTTTTAATGCATTTTTTTATTGTATGTTTAAGATACATTGACCTAAAGCAGTTTTCTGGAAAATGAGAAAACCAGCTACTAAATTAACTTATGTTATTTGGCTGCTTTACACAAAAAATCTGAAGGCAATATTGTCTGAAAATACAAGTGCTATAAATATTTTAAATTTAAAATTGGCATGGCCTCTTATCACATACCCTTATTTGTAGTTCATTGGATCAGAATAATTCAATTAAATCTTTTATAAGCTATTGAAGTCTGCTTATCTATTAGCATCTAAGCAAGTTGTCAAGAGAAATAGGAGCTTGTCTAACTGTTGCCATTAAATATTTCTGTCTTCTTTCATTCAACATCTTTGTGCTTCATTTCCTTTGTTATTTGGATTACCTACTAGGTGCAAAGTATGGTACTAGTTGGTAAGGTGTGCACATGGCTTGAGTATTTCTTAAGAGATTTCTTGAGGGTCAAAATGGCTAAAATGTGAAATGATTTTGAAAAGAATGAATTGCAATACACATAAAAAATCGCTTTATTTTCTTTTTCTGGATCCTGTAGAGTATCCAAAGAAATATAAATGTCTTTTGGTCTACTGGGTAACTGAACATGGAAAGCTTCCACAGGAAGAATCAACTGCACAAATAATGATTAATATGAAATAGCTAATTGGACTAAGCTCTTGGAGAAAGTACAGAAAGCTGAGAGATGGAGATGTGCATATTGCTCCTGTTTGTTCTGGCAAAATGAAAGCCTTCTCCTGTTTACATTTCTTCTTATTAATATGCTACACGGACTATCGTCATAGCCCATTCTGTTCTGTTTGCAGGGCTTTAAGAAGGTGACTCAGGGGCACCTAATGAAAAATGACAAACACCTAATATCAGTCAAATGTTTCATTATTACTTTTACATTAATCTCCTCTTCAACAAAGATTAGTCAAAGTGCTTAACTGGAAAAAAACTAGGAGGAAATATGAACAGCATGGAGATCAAATTAATCCCTGCCTTGTGAACACAAGTAAAGAACTTGACTGAATGTAGAAAAAAAAATAGTAAAAACAGATTAGACTTGAACAAGAGCAATTTAATCACTACACAAAGCAGAATAGCCTGTGCATTTGGGCATCCATGGCTTTAATTGAACTCATGAAAAACTGAGTGTTTTATAGATGGCTTGATTTTTTAGCCCAAGTCTGAGCTAGCAAATAAAAAGTCCTGTACCTTCAGGCTATATTATAAGCTCAGGTTTTTTTTTCCTCTCTTTTTTCTTTTTCTTTTCTTAAAGAATTTTTTTCCTCATTATTTCTAGAAATATCTCTCATGCACAGAAGTAAATTTTTAGCAATTGTCCATGCTCATTGGATTAGAAAGTCCTCTGCTCCTCCTTTGAGTCCTTCTATCAGAGAAATCCAGGGAACACTTCTAAGTTTAGACTATGAAGGTAGCTTCCTGAGAGCTGGAAAAAGTCCTGGAATGGTAGGTGGGTATAGAGTAGACTCAGTTTACCAACCTGAATTAGAAAAAGAAACTGGGCTCTTCCTTAAGCTTGACTCTGTTTTTTTGCACAAGCCATCTGATTAAGTAAGTCATCACCCATCTTCTGCTTAAATTGGCAGGAGTGCTACATAGAAAGAATGTTAGTATAACAAGTCATTTATTGAGCTCTTGCTACATGCTAGACACTGAGGTAGATGATTTACGTTAATGAGGTGATTTAACCCTGACATGACATCCATGTATTTCTCTTTTATAGATAAGGAAATTCAGCCTTTATGTAGAAATCCTGATTTTTATGTAAAAAGTGATTACTCATATAAAAGCAAGTTTTTTTTGGAACAGGAGGAGATGCCAGGAGCAAAAGAGGTTGCCTTTGCCTCCCTGAACTCACTTCATAAAATGAATTTAGGTAGTTAGGGTGTTGTGCTGGGAGAAGAGTGTAATCTGTGGGAGAGATTGGGGAATTATAATTTTGGAGCAAATAAAATCTTTAATAAATTTGTTTTTGAGCATTATAAAGTCAGCCATCTCTATCCTAACACAACACCATAACTTGGCATCCAAAGCTTGGGCAATACTGTGCAAACACTTAAATCTTCTATTTCTTTTCACTGGCTAGATGATCCCTTTTAATTGTTATTAGCCAGAACAAAGGGACTGACATCACAAGAAGAGATGTATATTGGTATTGTTAACATAGGATTCACATTTAGAGAGTCTGACTTTAGCATGGATTCTAAACCCTCACCATGCAAACTGTGGTCCAGGGAATAGAAACATTAAGATTGGCTATGAACCTGTTAGAAATGCAGAATCTCACGTCTCACACCAGACTGAATCATAATCTGCATTTTTACAAGATCCCCATATGATTACTGTGCACATGAGGGATGAATGGCACTTGCCAAGCTCACGGCACACCTTTGGTATCTTTTTGGGCATCCACAGGTTTGCTTAACCCCACAAGAGATTTTGATATTCTGCCATAGTTAATTTTCCCTTCAGCTTTCGAGGTTCTCTAGAAGGTAATAGAGATATGGTCAAAGATGGAGAAACATCTCTCAGTAGTTGAGCAATACCTTCTAGGTAGTGTTTAAGATGGCAATGACAGAACATCTTGTGTTCTTTTCTGAGTCTTTAATTTTTCCTCTGGATTTTAAAGATGCCTAAACCTTTCCAAAACCATTCCCTTGCTTCTTTTCTCATGTGCTCCCTATTCTTCCAAGCTCTACCCCATACCCTTCGATCATCACAAAAAAATAGAAAGAAGCAAGATAAAGTATAGGTGCTAATAAGTGGTTCTTTTTTTTTTTTCTTTTCTTTTCTTTTTTTTCGGTCCTTCCTTAAGTTCTGCTCCTGGGGAAGAAATGAAACCATGTAAGACTGGACAAGCCTCCTGTCCCATCTTCCTTCGTGCTGCTTTGACGCTACTTCATGATTTCTTTTTCTCAGTAACCACCAAAGGTCTAAATCCTTTGCCTTTTGTGTGTACTGCCTCATCTTTATTGATCATGGCTACAACCCAGAACGTACCTTTGGAAAGTGAACATTTTGAAAGTGGTTTGTTTGGCAATTGAGCTCTTCTACTGTCTCCAAGGCAATATACTAAAATGTCTGTTGAAATAACTATGAGATACATTAATTCATAACTCCACATCCAAGATGACAAATAGGGTTCTACAGTTGCAATCAGTTAAGTATTTGTATTTGTGTCTCTGGTGAGGTGTGAGCACTTGATGTGAAATCTCCTTTTCCAGAACTATCTTACGAGGCTCTTCTAACTTGCTCTTCTAAAGAACAGAGAGGAGGGGCTTGAAAAAAAGTAAGTAATAACGATATTGTGTCTTTGGCAACCATACGTTCAGTATTTTGTTCTCCCACCCTTACAGATGATCTCTTGGCAATGTTTATATTAATAGCTATCATTTTAATGATATTTATTTTTCGAGACTGTATGTTTCAGGGCCTCTGGGTGCCTGAATGAAATTTACTAAACAAAATGACAAAATTAACCAAATAAGACAATAATCCCCAATAAAAAGTACATAAGCCTGGAGCAGAGAATAAAGGCACACAGGAAAACATAAGACCGACTTGCCCCTGCTGGTATGGAACTGAAGCAGTCACGGTTTGGGGAGGCAGATGTTCATTTGTTCCCGGTGTCGTGCAGCTTGCTGGGCATGGAGACCACCATCTAGACCTATTTTAAGGAATCATTTTATTCTCTTCTCAGGGCAATTTGTTCCTTTAATGGACAGACTTTCGCAGTCAGCACATGGCTACCAGTATAGATATATTTAACATTTGGATGGACTTGAGAATATGTCAGACCCGGGTTCCAATTCCAACTTTGTCCCTCTCCAGCTCTGTCACATGAGAATCAACCTCTGTCCTTGTTGGTAAAATGATACCTACATCACCAAGTTGTTCTGAGGAATTAATGACATTATTCATGAAAAGTGTTCATAAAAAGTACTTTTTATTAGTATTATTATTGTGTTTTTGTTGTTGTTACTATCATCTGAGGAGATAGTAGAACTGGTAGCAAAATTTCAGGGTCTAATATCAGGAACCCGTGAATCTGATGGAGGAACAGAGAACAGTCAGAGTGGGGAGGAAGTGAAGTTGGTGCATTTGCTGGGATGTTTATGGAAGGTGGCTGATTCACAACGATGGGTACGGAATATCTAAGTCGTAGTTGAAAAAACAGGCAGACTATTCACTTTCAAAAAGAAAAGGATGTAGGATGTCTCATATTCTGTTTTAATTATTTTTCTGCTCTAGGATGTGCCACTTTCCACTGCACCCCAAAGCTAATAAAATTCTACTATTCAACAATGACATTTTGAGGGGTGAAAGGATTAGGTCTGTAAGCGCAATAGGAAGTAGAAGGACAGTTTATAGAAGACACAAATTCCAGATGAGCAATAAGCAATAGAAACTCCAGCAGAAATGGTAGAAGTAGAAATATGTTAATGACCTCTCAGATGTTCCCTTCCAAGTCACCCAGAACCACCTTTGCCATCTTAATGGTTCTCTTCTTTGTCCCTCCCACACCCCCTACACAGTCCTGCCTTGGAGTCACTTGGCTCACAAAGCTTACCTGCAACCCAGGCCTGTCCTCAGTTCATTTAATATTACTAGGCACTCTTTTCTTGAAACACATCTACCAGCAGTTTTTAAAGAATTCTTCTACTCTCAGATGAAGTCAAGTTGCTTCTGTATAAGTTTCTAGACCCTTTTTAGGCCTCTACTCTCAAGTGTTGGAATCTTTTTCTCCTCCTTTCATTCTTTCATTAAATGTTTACTGAGCCCCTGTAATGGGTTGGACACTGTGCTAGGGATGAGCCTGACAGACGTGTCCTTGTCCTGAAGGTGAGCTAGACATACAGGGTATTGACCTCAACGAGGACAGCCATTATTCCTGCCTCACAAGGGGAATGATGCTGCAGGTTTAGAACCACCATTCTCTAACAGTAGCAAAGTATCCTAAATTTTTTTTTCTGGCATTATTTCAGTCTGCCTAATCGTTCTCACTGAGTGTGGCATACAGAACAATAACCACCACATACCCACCAATGCTCACAGCCTCGAGCGAAGAACATAACATTTTTCCTTTCTACTGGTCTGCTTTATACTGCAGTACAGTGGAAAGAACACTGAACTGGGAATCAGAATTGCTGGGTTCTGTTTTGCCACACATGTTGGGTGGGTAGTCTTAGCTGAGTCATCTTTGATCTTCAGTTTCTACATTGGCTGAAAGAGAAAAATGATACCCGATGCCAAACTTCCAAAAAACAAGTAAGCGTGTAATGGTAATGAATGTTTTTTTAAATACATTTGGATGTGAAAACAAACAAACAAACAAAAAATACCTTTATTTAAATTGCATCTAGTTCAATTTGAATCCGTGCTCTTATCCCAGTGGGCTGGCAGAAAAATCATTCTCAGTCATTTTGGGGATCCCCCCACAGAGGTACCAAGGTACTTTGGCAGCACCTCAGTGAGATACATCCACTGTCCCTACCCAGGTGCTCCTGGTTCTGATGCCTTGCTAGGGACACTAGAACACTTGCCAAGGTCCAGCCTCGTATGCCTGGGTTCCAGCCTCCCTTGGTGCATATCTTGATCATCCTGTCCCTAAGCTGCTGCCACTTCTCCATGAGGATGGTATTTTCTTTTCTTCCCTCCTTCTCTACAACACCAAACATAATTTTTAAAAAATGTTCTGAGGCCTTTGAAAAAAAAAAACAGGAAGATCTATTGACCCCAAGTAGCTTTTGCTTTACATTCCAGCCTGCAAAACCGGCCTGAGGCCAGGGGGCCAGATAATACAAGGGGCCAGGTCACTTGTTCAGACAATGAGAAAGGTAAAAAATATGATTTTTTTTCCTGCACTTTTGAGAGAAGCAATATGAATTTATACACTGATAAATTATCCTGTCAAGGGGCATTTAAGACACATACACTCCAACACACGCATGAGGATATGTTAGCGTTCGCCCCTGGGTGGCAGGCACCTGTGCAGAGCAGCAGGTAACTGACCGGAAAAGAGACACGTCCTCCACTGTTGCAGATGCTGCTCTTTTCCACTGTGGTTCGCACCGTGGTCATTACATGGTGGATTTCAGCTTTGAAGAGGCCTCCAGAGCCAGTATAGATCATTGAGTCTTTGATTAAACTCTGCTAAGGCCTAATAGTCTGGAATGTTTCATTATTTTCTTGGCAGGACTAGTAGGTTATCTTTTAACAGGCTACAGAAAGTAGAAGTTGGAGAAAAAAGTGTGTGTCACTGTTTAGGGTCCCACAAATGAGGGTCCCATCACAGTGCCTTTAACAAGAGCATGTTCACGTTAGTGGGTTTAACTACTTTCCATGTTGGAGTCTGGATCCCATTTCCCTCTCGCCCTCACCCACCACCAGATGTTCACCAAATGGTCATTTATTAATAATAACAATAGTGCATTTAATAATAACAGCAACTGATACTGATTCAGTGCTCACTCTGTGCCAGACCTTGTGCCTACAACTTGAAATATCTTCTACCATTGTAGTGGGTTGAATTGTGCCTCCCTCCAAAAACTGCGTCCCTCCAAATAATAGGACCAAGCCCTAATCCCTGGTACCTATGGACGTGACCTTATTTGGAAATAAGGTCTTTTCAGATGTGTAGTGGGTTGAACAATGTCCCCCCAAAATTTCATGTCCACCTGAAACCCCAGATTCTGATTTGTTTGGAAATGGAGTCTTTGAAGATGTAATTAGTTAGTAAAAAATGAGCTCATACTGGATAAGGGTAGACCCCAAATCCAATGACTGATGTCCTTAGCAGAAAAGAGATACAGAGACACAAACACATAGAGGAAATAGGTTGTGCAAAGTTAGAGGTGTGCTTCCACAGCCCATGGATGCCAGGCCTCAGCAGCACTTAGAGGAGGCAGGGAGGAATTCACTCAGAGAGGCTTTGGAGGCAGCATGAGCCCTAAGCCAGCTTGATTTCAGACTTCTGGCTTCCATAACTGTGAGAGAATAAACTTCTGCTGTTTTATGTCACCTAGTTAGCGGCATTCTGTTACAGCAGTCCTTAGAACCTAAGACAAAATGTAACTAAGTTAAGATCTTAAGATGAGATCATTCTGGATCATCCTAGGCCCTAGGCCCTAAATCCACTGACTGGTGTCCTTATAAGGGAAAGGAAAGGGAGATTTGAGATGCACAACCTGGGGAGTAGAGGGGGGGAGATCACATGAAGGCAGAGGCAGAGATTGGAGTTATTTGTCCATCATTCAAATAACACCAAGATTTGCGGACAGCCACTCAAAGCTAGGGAAGAAGCATGGAACAGATTCTCTCTTGGAATGAACCAACCCTTCCAAGGTCTTGATAAAGGACTTCTGGCCTCCAGAACCATGAGAGAATAAATTTCTATTGTTTTAAGCCACCAAGTTTGTGGTAATTTGTTACAACAGCCCTGGGAAACTAATATAGTCATTTAATTCTGGCAATAAACCTGTGATAAGGAACACTATCCCCATTTTACGGAAAAGGAGATTCAAGAAAACAGTGGTTAAGTAGCTTGTCAGTGTCGCAGAAGTTTCCGGTGCATAGCTGGAATTCAGTAACAGGGTTTAAGCCTAGCTTTTCTCAGTTCTGAAGCCTGCACACTTAGCCATTTCACCAAATCACTTCCTACTATTTGCTAAGGGAATTTTTTTTTTTTTTTTTGGTCGCGGAAGAGCCACTAAAAATAAATGAAACAGTTCATTTTGCTTGAGGCACATCTAAGAGAAGTGAAAAATAAATTACTTCTCATCTTAACATCCATTCAACTAACATTGATTTGGTATCTGTTTTGTTCCAGGCATTATGCTGGATACTGGGCAGACAGAGGGAGAAAGGAGATACTTCCTGTCTCTAAGGCATTAACTATCAACTAGGTGAGATAAGCTGACCCCCGGCATGGTCTGGGACTCTGAGAGGTACACGTGGCAGCATTCAGGGCAGTGGTGGACAAGCGATCCTTGCCAGAGACAGGGATATCTTGCAAAGTGAAAAAGGACTTAGCAAGAGAAAGTGGGAAATTGGCAAGACTGGGCAGGGCAGGGCAAAGGCCATTCTAAACTGAAGGAGCACAATGTACAAAGCCCAAAGGTGAGCAGGATTATGATCAATTTACGGTGCATGTTTCCCGAGAAGAAGCTAGAATCAGAGGGAGGAGCCAGCTCTATGAAGAACCCTAGATGCCAAGATGAAATTTATTTCAGGAGAGAGTAAAAACACGAAAAGAAACACGAACATGCAATATTTCAGTGAGATATCATCTTTTAATAATTAATATCGCAGTCTTTCAGATGCAGGGAGCTAAAAAAGCAAGATTGTGATGAGATATTAAAATATTCCTCTTTTTTAAAACCTGAGCTTCATTAATATCTGTCAAAGAAAAATTGCACTAAACAAGTCAGGCAGACCAAAAAGACTTTATCCACGGCTATTGCAATGGGGGAAAGAGACAGAACTCAACTTCATTGAGACAAAAGACAGGAGGGCTTTTAAGCACGTGGGTGAATTTAGTGGAAAAGCACTAGAAGACGTTGGAGGGAGGTTGGTTAGTGTGATGAGGCTGTTTGTGTTTGCTAGTTGTTACTTATGGAAGTCAGGCTCTCTTATGAACTGAATGTTTGTGTCCCCCAAAATTCATGTATTGAAACTCTACCTCCTACTATGATGATATTAGGAGGTGGGGCGTTTGGGAAATAATTAGAATTAGATGAGGTCTGAGGGTGGAGCCCTCATGAATGAGATTAATACCCATATAAGGCGGGTGGTGTGGGGAGCGAGTGAGCTAGCGAGAGAGAGAGAGAGAGAGAGAGAGAGAGAGAGGAGAGAGAGGAGAGAGAGAGAGAGAGAGAGAGAGAGAAGAGAGAGGAGAGAGAGGGGAGAGAGGAGAGAGAGGAGAGAGAGAGAGAGAGTGAGTTTGCCTCTCTCTGCTCTCCACCATGTGAGGATACAACAAGAAGCCTACAGTCTGCAACCTGAAAGAGATCCCTCACCAGAACCTGATCACGCTGACACCCTGCTCTTAGACTTTCAGCCTCCAGCACTATGAGAAATAAGTTTATGTTGTTTATAAGTCACTCAGTCTATAGTATTTATTTATAGCAGCCCAAGCTGATTAAGATGGGCTCCTACCCTCCCACAGAGACTAGGAGATAGGGGTACTAGATCCTTCTGTAATTACATTTCCAAAGGGATGGTTCCTAGTTCCTTGAGAAAGACATTCCTGGGTTGTGAAATTGGCAAGAACCTGGGAGAAGATTTACATCTCAGACAAGCAGAGAAAGAATTTAGATAATCTTTTAAAATTTGTAAAATTTTCTAAAGTAAATGCCTAAGAAAATGGAGGTCAGGGGTCTATAGTTAGGAAGCAACCTGTCCAAACTTTAGTCAAGCTGGGGTAAACTTTAAGGCTGTCTTGGTCTTATGGAACCAATTTGATGTTTTTTTTTTTTGTTTTGTTTTGTTTTAACAAAACATGACAAAAAGACACAAACGAGTTCAAATCATTTGGGGCAATTAGGGCTGTAGAAAAAGCCTGGCCTTTGTCAACAGGCAAATTTTGATTCATATCTGTATGCTGCAAGTACTTGACCACAGGCAAATTATTTAAACTCATGGATCATGTTTTCTTATCTGTAAAATGGGAATACACAAAGATATGTAGTAGAGTTGATTTGAGGATTTAGAAATCATGCAAATCAAGTATTTAATAAATAATAGCTTTTGTGATTTTTTAAACACATGAATATTTGGCTAATTTTGGTAAGTGCTCAGTTGGTTGACTGAGATTTTTAAATTGCAACAAATTGTAAAGGCCATGGGGTATCATACTTTTCAAATGAGAGTGCTGCTTATATTAGTATTTCCATCCTGTGGTATTTTGGATATTAAGACATCCAAAAACACAATAGAAAGTGAGACACAAGCACACAGAGAAAGGATTTGTTTATTTGGGAAAATGTCTTCTGTTTATCAGAGTCAGTTTAGGGTTCATTTTAGCCATGCCATAGGCAGAAGGCTGTCTCCAGGGTACAATGAGAATACCTGGACAGAGACATTCGTGCACTCAAATGTAAAGGCCATGGGATGACAAAAGTGAAGATATTTGCAGACAACTAGAAGGCTGATTGATCCCCTGCTCCACTCCCAACTTGTGTCTGTATTGTTTTGATACATCAAACAGGCCACTGAAATCAGTCATGGCAGTATGTTCATATGAAATAATGTATTTCAGTTGCATCACAAAAAATTTCAGTGCAATTTTTTTTTTCCCAAGGAGAATTTGCAAAGCATAAGCAAGAAAGAGAGCAATTAGAGATTCAGAAAACAGTCTGCATGCTGCCCTCAATAGCACATATATCCCTGAGGGCCACATTTTCCTTTTCAATCTTTAAACTTCAGTCCCTTTGACTCCTGTGCCTTCAGCTCTTCTCAGTTTAATGGGCTGACTATTTCACCACGTCTTAAAATATACATCTCTTGAAGATCCAGCTGTCTGCTCTGCTTCGAATATTTTCATTACATTTTATTACAAGCTTGGTTCAAGGGAAGTTTTACACCTAATTTGGAGGACCTGCCCTGTCAGTTTCATTTTCCTCCAGGACTTTTATGGGGCTAATTTGATTCAACTATGAGTTCTTCTTTGTAAGTCCAAAGCTCTCTGTTATTTCTCTTACTTTTGAAAAAATTATTCTTTCCAAAGCATGCTGGCTCTACTCCAGCCTTCCCTCTCTTAGTTCTTGCAGAATCTCATTTACCTTGAGTCATGCAATGTCTAGTTAATCTATTCAATAAATATTTATTGAGCATCTCTAAGATGCCAGAGATATGAAGATGACTAAGAAAGTATACCTGACTTCAAGAAGATCATATTTTAATGGTGAAGGCTGCTATTTAAACAGATAAGTACAAGCATTGATATATATACAATGATAGAGCTACGTTTAAGTGCTCTGGGAGCACTATCATGCAGGCGAGAAATTTGATGCTGTTAAATTGCACTAAGAGAAAGGGCACTTTAAAGGATATTTTCAAGAAAATATCTTTCTGTTAAAATCTTTCTGTTAAAATTAATTATTTTAATTGACATATAAAATATATATTTATAGTGTACAGCATAATGTTTTGAAATATGTATACATTGTGGAATGGCTAAATGAAGCTAATTAACCTAAGAATTGCCTCACATGTGTACCTTTTTGTGGTGAGAACACTTAAAATCTACTCTCAGTGATTTCCAAGAATGTAATACATTGTCATTAACCATAGTCACCATGTTATATAATAGATCTGTTGAATTTATTTCTCCTAACTGGAATCTTTTGATAAATGAATAATCAATTTTAAATTTATATATTATGTATATATAACATATATGAATATATCTCTCTCTTTCTTTAGCTTTTCATATCTTAGATTTGCTTAAGCTTGGATATCAGTCTTCTCAAAGGTGTATTTCTTTAAGTGCTCAAAGAAAAAATGAGTTCCATAATTGAGTAAGTTTAAGAAATAAACCATACTCTATTGTCAGCATGTAAATTCATAGTGCACATTAGAATATTACAAGTTCTTAAAAGTTCTCATGTCTTTAACTTTGGTAACTCAACATTTCCTAACTTACTTGACCACTGAAACGTTTTCTTTCTGCAACAATATTAACATCCCAAGAACTTATGTTCTAAGAAATACAGTTTGAAAAATGTTATTTCATAAAATTTCTTGACTTGAAAGTCAGTGGAAAAACTTCAGACCAGCTCAGGCTTCAGTAAGTTGCAATGCTTCAATACAGTAAGTTGCATTGCTCCAATAAAGCATCTCCCAACATCAATTAACAGCATGCAAATTACATTTTTTACCATTATGAAAGTGAAATTTTTGGAAAAATACATAAGGGAAGAATAAACTACCAACTGCTCTGCCACCCAGAAATAGCTACTTGTAACATTTTGTATACTGCTTCTCTCCAGACATTTTGCTGTTGACATTTTGAAACCAAAATATAATAAAATATATACAAATTTGTATATAAACTAATTTTCATGTTTCTTTCACTGATATAAAACTAACCTCTGTCCATGGTGGGAATACAGAGAAGTTTAAAAAATAAAAATCATGTGGAAGCTCGTCATCTACATTTAAGTCATACATCTTTTTAACTCTTTCACTGAGATACAATTATATATGCAATTTTAAATTTGAAAAAGATTGATTCTAAATAAGATTTAGGAAGGGATCAGGGCATAATCACTGCCATAACTGTTTTGATATAGACTAAAGAGAACTAGCCAGTGAAATAACATGATAAAAATCAACAGTGGCTTACATTTCTCTATGGAGTAAGGGGCATCAGAGACATCTTCCAGTTAAAAGATTTCTGACAGCAAGTACACTCTCTAAGGAATGGTCTAAAACTCTTTATCTAGACAATTGTACTGGAAAATCTTAAGATTTTCTCTGTCTACATGCTCCAAAAACACTCCATTTAGAAGCCGGTATCTGTTTGGATTTTGTCTTCTCTCCTAGGCTTGGTAATCTATAATTATCTGCATGTGGCCATCATTTAGTCAGGTAACTTAATTGTATTGCTTTTCTGACATTATGACCACTGCACCATGAACAATTCCTGGGCAGCACTTCTATTTGCTACTGTAGCCAGATTTCTCTCTCCGGCCACATTTCACTTTCCTACCTGATCTGTTTTGGTTTTTCAGTTTGCTTTAGTGGGTTGGCATAATTTACAGGGCCACTGGCTAGCTGTCATTTAAGGCTACTTCAACCCTCAGCCTTCCAGTGCGGTGCCTTCCCTACCCACTGAGTTCCCCAGTGCCCTCTTCCATTTCCAAATTTCCCTGTTTGTGTAAATAAAGCCAAAGTTAACTGAGTTCAACACTCATCCTTTTCTGTTCTGTGGGGAGTAGAATGAAGCACGTAACAGTTTGGAAAAAACACTGCTTGGAAAGAAATGAAGCCAGAGGGACTTCTACTGACAGAGTAATTATAATGGCCATGCATTCAGGCCATTTTCACTTGGATTTTAACTTTTTGGGAGAGCATAAGAATGCCATGCGGAGAACCTGTCAAATGAGAAGGCGGTTGGATAACGACAGGGTTACTGGGGCAGTCAAAATGGGAGGACCACAGGAGAGGCTGGGTGACCCATGGGGACCAGCACTAATTTCTGAATATTGCACCCTCAGTTGTCCTGATGAGGGGGAATACTACACCTCTTCCCTCTTTCAAGTAAAATATCTGAGCTGCTTCTGTCAGAGACCTGGTACATGTAAGACGTACTCCGAGTCTTATAAGTCCAGAAACTCCACTGGATGTTTTCTTACAGGTTATTTCCACTTTTACAACAATTTTGCAAGGTTGGTATTTTTTCACAGATGGGAAGAGAAAAAGAGGAAATCTCAAAAGAGAATAATTAATAAATGGGAATTTTCAGCTCTGGTAACCAGTAGACCCAAATTCAGATGGAGTCTTTATGTCTCTGAATTCCATGTTCTTAACCACTAGAGTAAGATTTTTTTGGGGTGAGGTGGGGTGGGGAGTGTTATAGACTTCTTGAGGACCCTATGAAAGTTTAGAATCTTGAACACAGAAAGATGCATATGCACAAATATTTTTATGGCCTCCATGGTTAAGAATTGGTTCATTTTGCATTTATTTTTTTCTGCCAAGAAAAAGTAGGGCTTTATGCAAAGGAATATAAACTGTGATATTTCGGGATATATGTGCTCCTTTCCTAACAAAAGTAACTCCTAATCAGGAAAGAGAAAGGGAGGGAATGATGGGAGCTATGGTCAGACTCCTGAATTGTCCTTTAGCGCCTCCGACACACACACTCCTGGGAATTAGTGCTGTCAGGGCCTTTGTTGCTTCTGGCATCATGTCTCATTCTTTTAGAGTGTTGGTGCAGAAAAAAAATTCTTTTTTTTTGGTATACATAAGTAATTATATGGTAAGGCTAGGAGTGATGCTTGTCTTAAGTGCTTACAGCAAAAGATTGGGTAGGAGAAATGAATCACTTCCAGGACAGCTGTCCACAAACACTTTCAAGGAGGAAGCCTATGAACTAGGCCTTTTGGATAGGTAGGATTGTGTTAGATGAAGATGAAGAGGCCTTTCAGATAGGTGGAAAGGCATGAACAAAGGCAGGGAGGTAAGGATCCTTTGGAGGTTTTCCAAATTTGCTGGGAACTTTTGGGAATTAAGTCTGGAACTTTGGTTGGGGGTTAGATCTATACATAGTCTAATAAGTGCTAATCCTTTATGCAGATTTCTTCCATATATGATTTCAAAAAAGAGTAATTTTGGCAGGTACCAGGAGTAGGATTATTCTTCCCATGTTATCCATGGGGCAAGTGAGGCCTAGTGCAAGAGATGCCTGCTGAGAGTTCACCCTCTTGTGTCCAGAGAGGGAATAGCACAAGAAGGTCAATTACTGCCCTCCAGCCCAGGACTGTGCCCCTCCTCCCATCCACAGTAAAAATAAAATCTGGGGTTGGAAATCACCAGGACAGCAGCTGTAGCTCAGCCCCAGGGCCATCCTGAGGACACCTTTGCAGGAAGCTGTGGGAACAACCATATAGGCAAAAAGAAGATATCTGACTTGCATAATGGCTAAGAGCAGAGACTCTGGAGTCAGGCCTGGTTTTGATTCTCAGTTTCATGAGTTAAGGTGTTACCTTGGGCAGATTATATAACTTCTCTGAGCCTTAGTTTCCTTGTCTGTAAACAAGGTAAAGAATAATACCTATTTTATAGGATGGTTCATGAGATCTGATTGAGGTACTGCATATTGAGAACTTACCACTGTCTTCCTCGTCCAGTCTGGTTTCATCTCCTCTTCCTCATCCCATCTCATCTCCTCTTCTGGTCTTATCTCTTCCTCGTCTGGTCTGGTCTGGTCTCCTCTTCCTCGTCTGGTCTGGTTTGGTCTCCTCTCTTCTTCCTCATCCGGTCTGGTCTCCTCCTCCTTGTTTGGTCTGGTCTCTGGAAAAAAAAAATTAAGTACTGAAAATTACTGTCATTGCAATAAAATGACTGCCTAAGTAAAAATTTTCTGTCTGTTTACATTATTTACTTTAATGAATATCACATTGGTGCAATGTTTTGGTTATCACCTACTTTAGAAAGTTAGGTGGAAATAGACTGTATACAATAGTTTCATCCTTGAAATTTCTACATCTATCATCTTTTTCTTTTCTACTTAAAAGACCATGAAATGTGTTTGTTGCCAGTCTTATCACATGCTGTATGAAAAATGAAAAGAAATTTGTTTTGCAGTATGTCATGATTCATGTTCTAGTCCTGTCCTCCTAGCGTTCTTAGGGGGAGAACTTGTTATGGTAACTGAGACCAGCAGGTAACACAAACCTAGTTATCTCCTAAAGGGGGTATTCATCACCCAGATGCACTAGAGTTTCTGGAAAAGTTGGTTGTACAACTGCAAACTTTGCTCCACGGAAAGTCAGACGAGCCCCTCCCCACCAGGAACACAAGTTATTCATGAGCTTGAGGATGAAAGGCATGTGATGGGCTTCAGAAATATAAAATGCCTAATGTTGTCTTCGTGTCAAGGAGAAATACTTTTATCTTCATGAAAGAGAGAACAGAAAGAGAATGCTTTTTCTAAAAAAACTTTTGTGTTTTCTATGACACACATAGTACAAAATTAGTTTTCTTCTTTCTCCCTCCCTCTCCCCTCTACCCTGACCTCCACATATCTTGGAATTTTAATATATTGTTGAGTTAGGTTAAAAAACAACCATCCAGAGACAATTAAATGGGATACAAAATTGTGTAAAATGTACATAGTGATATTTCATGGTATTTATTTACCCACTTTAACAAAATGCTTGATTTCCATTGTATTTGGTTTTCTCTGTCCCTATCATCATAATTTTATAGTGTTATATTCTTTTAAATAGAATTTATAAGTTTTGATATTTATTGATGCTTACTCTGTGCCAGGCACTGTGCTCTAGGCATGTTATTTAATTTACTGCTAGTAAATTGGAACAATACTAGGAAGTAGGAACTGATCTCTTGTCCCCATTTTACAGATGGAGAAACTGAGCCCAGAGAGATAGACTAGAAAACGTCAGACCACTTTAAGCAAACAAACACAGTGAGATGTCATATATTAACAGATGACTTGTTTAAGTTATACAAACTACACTTGTTTAAGAGACAGAGTCAGAATTTATTTCGAGACCTATTCGACTCCAGAGCCTGTTCTCTAAACCCTTCCTACTCACAATGTGATCCAGGAACCAGCAGCATCAAACACCCCCTAGGAGCCTGTTAGAGTTGCAGAATCTCACACTTTATCCCTAGTGGTGTGTTGGCAAATGTTTTACAGTCAGCTTTTATGGGGTATGTGTGTGGGAGGTGCTTTGGAGTGTTTGCTGATTTCCACAATTTAAATACTCCCACTATGGCAGATTACAAGCTCCTAATGCAAAGTCACTGACCGAAGACTCGGGAAGAGATGCTAACAGTCGGCTCAGTGAGGGAGGTACACTCCACTGCACCTCGGACCTGCTGAATCAGAACCTTCGTTCCTGCAAGCTCTCCAGGCACTTCGTACATTTGAGAGGCACTGGTCTAAGTCACTGCTTTATACTGCCTCGTGTTTTGGATTCCTATGAGGCGTTTAGTCCTGGTCTGGTGTTTCGCTAACCCTTCATCTCCCACCACACTGAAGCTTATGATACAGGATACAGGACTCCAGTTGACAAAGCTGGGGCAGAGCAGCAGATGCAGTCTGGCTTCTTCTGATCTCTGCAGCTCCTCAAGTATGGCTCAGCATCAAGAAAGTAGCATTTAGGGAAATGGCCTGCTGTGACTTCTCAGACACTCAGCCTTGTGCTCCGAGGGAGACTCAGGAGAGCTGCAAAACCAGCTTTTCACACCATTATGCAAGGCTTTTCCTGACAGAGAAGAGGATATGTATTGCAAAACATTTGGGGATCAGAAAGTTAGGATCTTTGGCTTTCATCCACGATTGCATAAGCCATTTTGTCATGCCCGAGTGCATTTATCCCACGTGTGCAATGGAGAGAAAACGTGGTAATAGGAAGGCTTATATTTTGCAGTACTGTAAATACCTTTTATCTGGAACCCAACTGAAATCAAGTCTATTTTGTCTTGTTTTGCATGTAGCAACAGAGATTTATTTAAGAAAGTGTTTTGTGGGATACAAATTGAGAATAAGATACAGTTTGTCCAATCTTCTACAGTCCCCTCTACCTGCAGACTGGAATATATTAATAATAGCCAACAAATGAAAAAATGCCAGAGAAGAGAGAAAACTTGAAAATTATCTAAACAAAAACTCTCTTATCAAAGATGGGGAGGCTAAGGCCAAGCAGGTGTGGGGAGTGGGATAACTGTCACACTACCATGAAGCTGGGGACTGATGAGGCCACTAACTATTCCAGCTCCTGCTTAGACTCCACTGTAGCTTACTCAGCTTAATCTTGCAATGCCCCCCGGTCTTCCCCAACCAGGACAATCTCCTATAATTTCTTCCCCTCTCATCCATTTTGATGACTTCAAAGACTGTCTATAAATCAACAAAGCCCAACTCAGTTCTTTAGCCCAAATCTCATCAGCCTATTAGACTTCGTTTGAGTACTTTATCGATGCTTCCAATTCCACTTGTCTTCCTACTTTTTTCCTAAGGCAGCTTCTCTTTCTGTGTTTCCATAGCACTCACATTTCCCTATCAGAGTACTTATCACACTACATTTGTCAGTTTGCTCGTCATACATGGCAATTCTGAGCCCACAATAGCAGTGGCTATGTTTGGTGTATTGCCTTATTCTTAGCACTGTAAACTAAAAATAAAATCCTAAGTCCCCCACTGACTGAATGGATCTCTCTCAGCCAAGAAGACCCCAGAGAAACCTTAAAACTTAAATTCCCAGCTATGATGGATGAGAGGTATAAAGCACAACTGCACATGCGCCTGTTTTCTCTTGTCATAAATATTCATGACTCCTCCTATAGCTTGTTAAATATGTATATTTGGCCATCCTGCCCAGTATAAATTCCTGTTTCCATTGTGCCTCAAAGCACGTGTTCCTGGCTTGTGGCTGGGAACCCTGCTTCCCAGCCAGCCAGAAGGGCCACTGCAGGCTGAAACCTTTATGAGGAATAAAGTTCTCCTTTGCCAAATTATAAACCTTGTTATTATTATTATTATTATTATTTTCAGTTAACAACACCTAGCACAATACTTTGCATGTTGTAGAATGATCACAGATTGCTCAGTGTAACACTGGTGAATTATTCCGAGTTCCCCAAAAGACAGACTTAGGCAAAGGATTATTGCTCCTATTTTGTTATGGGGTGTAATCCCACTGGTCAGGGGTGAGGATCAAGGGTAAAGCAGAAGAAGAGAGAGAGTCACTACAAGGATGTGATAGCAAGCTGGCCACCCAAGAAGTTGTTTAAACTATTTTTCAGGACCATCCCTTAGGGAGAAAAAGGGGGGAATAAACTATCCACTGATTTCCTTCCCCTAGTGGTTATAGATTTGCCCCATGGATCAGTAACACCTCTTCACTTCCAGGTTCTGCATGGGTGGGTATCAGGGGGAGTCGTATGGCTTCTCACACCTCAGAGTCAAAGGGGAAACCCTGGGACAAAAGGCAGGAGGTATATGGAATGGTATGAGAGGTGATGCTCAAATTAGGGCCCAGGGCTTATCTTGAAACCTCCCTCTCTTTTACTCCCCCACTTACCACCAGTTAATATAACTTTATTAAAATATCCCTAAAACATCCACCACTGCACGTTTTTTATTTTTAATTTTAGAATCTCTGTTTCTCACTTATGTTTGTGTCGTAATCTCTTACTTCATCTTCCTGCCTCTAGTCTTGCCCTGCCCATTCCTCTTGTTCTAATCTTACAGTGGTGCACCATTCCTTTCAAGATAAAATGTAATCTCTTCAAGATAACTTACAAAATTTCCATGATCTGCTCTATTGCATCTGACCAGCTGCATCTTTCCCCAAGATTCTTACACTCTGGCCATACTGAATGACTTATAATTCCCTGCTGTGTTTTGCTCTGTCACATCCCTGGGGTTGGCGATATCGCTTCCTTTGCTTGGAACGCTGGTCTTTTTTCAGACGGTTTCTCTTCATCCTTTAAGACTCAGCTCAAATGTCAGATCTTCCAGAAATTCTGCACTGATGTCTCTGCTTTAGACAAGTGATTTTTGAACTTTAGTGCATCAGAATCTCCTGGAGGAATTGTGAAAACACTGATGGCTGGGTTCCAGCCTTAGAGTTTCTGATTCAGTAGGTCTTGGGTGGGGCTCAGTAATTTGCATTTAGAACAAGTTCCCAGAAGATGCTAATGCAACTAGTTCAAGACAACACTTTGAGAACCACAGCTCTGGAGATAACATCCGAACTTTTCTCTAGCACTGCAGTTTACACAGTTTATATAGTAGTGTATTTATTGATTTCTTTCCTCCAATGTGTGTATTCATTGGAGGGCAGGGGCGATGTCTTATTCTTCTCTATAACATGGAACTTGGCGCAGTGCCTCGTACATAGTGCTGTGTTAATAGAAGGAAGGGGAAAGGAAAAAAGGAAGAAAGATACTTTGAACGAAGACTGAAAGATAGAAGTAAATGTAGTGGTCTTCAGAATACTTCTCCAGGCCAATATTCTACATTTTGGGTATAAAGTACTATTAGACTATAAAGTTAGTATATTCTACTAAATATAATGAAATCAGTGCAATGTAGTGGCCTCAAGTGTGGGCTCTGGCATCGTATAGTGTGGTTTTAACCCCTAGTTCCTCTGTGTAATGTTAGTCCTGTTATTTCATACATTTCTAAAATTTAGTTTTTATTTTCATAAAATGAAAATAATAAGAATGTTACCTAAGGGGGTTGTTCTAATGTTTAACTGAGGTAATACATATAAAGAGTTTTTTATGGTTCCTAACATATAAAGCATTCAGTAAGTGCTTTAACTGCCATGTTATTATCTGTCTCTTTAAATGGCTTATTTACAAAATGGCATGATTTTAAGAATTCAGTAGACATGAGCATCAATGACATGAGCATCTTACATCATATATGTAAGAATGTAAGTTAAGTTGCTTATATCTTAGGCACTTTTGTGTCATGTAAGGTTTTGTTCATTTTGAACTCTAAATGTGTTTCGAATACAGATGATTGTTATCAAGGTGGAACAATGGATTGAGAAAGAAACTGATTTTATAAGTTCTGTATTTTCTACTTAAAATTCTTTTTTAAAAATATTCATATCACAAAGGGAAAAGAATCTTCAAAAGTACCAATCTGCTAAAACAATATTTCCATTAAAATAACTTATGGGTAGAGAGACAGTTTTATCCAAAAATCTCAAAAGACTTTACAGTTATTATTAAATATCCCTCTGAAATATCGTTAACATATGTTATGCCAATTCCATGGTTAGAAAATGCCAGTCAAAGGAAAAAGTACAGAAGCGGGATTCTGAGGCTCCCATTAGCAGCTAAGCCAGAGGTAAAAAAAAAACATACTGAAGAGAGGATGAAACTTACAAGAAATAATTTTTAGATGAGTTATCTGTGGGTCTTACATTAAGAATGTCTCTCAAAGACTGAAAGTGTAGAGGAAATGATTTCCAATCATTTGAATAGCGTTCCTCCTTCTCTTTCTGTTCATTCTTTCATTCATTTGCTCACTTGTTTGTTCAATAAATATTTAGAAGCTAATATGTTCTAGGCTCTGCTAATCATTTCACTTGCATTATCTCATTTAATTTGCATACCTGTTTATCAAATAGATATGATCATTATCCCAACTTACAAACTGGAAGCTTGTAGTGGTTAAGAAACTTGCCAGAATCATGTAGTAACAGGAGAGATGACTGTTTCTAATACTGGATGCTGAAGGGAGAAGAAAGAGTAACATTTCTAACTATAATGCTATTCCATGGTGTTCCATTATGTAATCTTTACATAGCCAAGATGCCATGGGCTTTGAAAATGGCCATTTAAATGTGAATATATAGGCCATTATGTGTGTAAATTATAAAAGTTTACCTCTCATATATAATTTATTAATTTAATTACCTGTGCATTTTAAATAATTATGAAAAATAATACTTTATATTGGAATATAGCTTTTTTTCCAGTCTTATTTTTCACAGTAGTATTTGATTTAAACTCTGGACATGCATCTTCTTTGTCCTCATTAGAGCCAAGTTTTGAGTTTCCTAATGGTTTTCCAGAAAAAAATAATTTTCACTTCTGTCTAGTGTGTTTGGTACTTGTGACATAGCACTTTTGGCAACTGTATCTGGTGTTATTATGGAAATATTATCTCAAGGCACATGTACTTAATTGTATGATTTTGATGGCTGTTTTTCCTTTAAGATATCATATATCTTAAAGATGATATATACAATGTAAATTACTATATGGTTCCTCAAAATATGATTGCAAATGTTCTTGTCACAGTGATATTCAACACTTGCAATTACAAAATCACAGCCCTTGAGAATAATTACTAAATTCATATTAATTTTTTTCCTGTTTTTTTCTTTTCCACTGAATATGTCAAGTAACTTTTATGTATGTCCAAAGCTAACAATGATTGATTCTCAAACTAATATGTCTTCTTCAAATAGTAAATATTTATTTTTTCCAAAATGAATTATTTAAGAAAACATTCTGTAATGTGAAAGACTCGTGGTGGTGCTAACAAAAGCCAACTTTTTCTTTTCTGAGAAATATAATTTTTTTTGAGAAGTGGAGTAAAAACCTTATTGCCTTATATTTAAACATGTTCAATAACCATGGTGTTCAAAGGCAGAAGTTTTATGCAAGAGTTTGAAAAGTGACTCAAAAGGGTCAACCCTATTTCCATTCTTTTCATCTCTCTTTTTCCAATGGTATCAGTTTGATCCTCAGGCTGTTCAATTTCAGTCATGAAATGGCTGTCAAATGCACTGTGAATAAGCTGAAAGAGAGAGAGAGAGAGAAAGAGAGAGAGAGAACACGTGAGCACGTGCAACAGTGAGAGAACACTGCACATCTAACCTTATTTCCTCGGATGTGGCCAACTTAAATTATAAACATGTTAATCTAACTAATTTAGATTCAACTTAGATTACATGTGAACTCTTGAATCAATCTCTGTGGTCTTTCAAATGTCAAGTACAAATTGACCTGGGCCAATTAGGCCCCATCTCTGGAGTTGGGGATGGATAGGACCCCTCCAAACTGCATGGAGATTACACGGTATGAAAAGGGAGAAATACATGCTGGGGTATCCACTGCATGTTTTAATATAGCAATGTTGGCTTCCATGAGGACAGTGTTTAATAAATCCCAAAGCATTCTTATACCCACTTTCTCATTTGATTCTCAGAACAACTCTTTTGTTATATAGTGCAAGTAAGATCATTTCCACTTGATGGGTGAGAACACTGGGACTCAGCGTGGTTAAGTTACTCTGAATCCAGATCTATTTTCCATCAACTCAAGGCTCAAAGCTTTCTGGGTGTCTGCTCATTTTTCCTAAACAACTAGTGAAAAGTGAATAGTTCAGTCAAACTACAAATTTGTCATTATGTTGACTAAATAGAAGTGTATATTGAATTTTAATCATTTTTCTGTCCCAATTCTTCCAAAATGGTAGTAAATGATAGTAGACAATAATGCTTAGGGGTATAGAGGGAGAGTCAGAAGTCAAAGTCAAATCTGCTGTGGTTAGCATCTTTGTACTCTAGAAATACGGTTCTCTAACAGCTTCTCCATTAAACGGGGTCACAGATTGATAATCTTCTGCTTATTTTTGTCTTAGAAAATTTTGTCATCATCTTTCTCTATTGTAATCCAAAGTTGTAATGTAGTATTTTTTGTATCCTCCTGATACATTGATATGGGAGAAGGTTTCAGATGTCAATATGCCAAGAAGGCCAGATCCACCTAGAAACTTTCCCGTATTCCTGGGAAGGGGTCTGAATGACAATTTGCCAAGAGCCTCTGAGAAAAGAAAATTCTTGAAAATTCAAGGAGAAAAAACTCCAGATTCAGAGCAAAACCCTCATTGACTGCTTGCTCACACTGCCTCTCCTGATAATGCACCCACTTTTTAGTATGGATATTGATGATCATGATAGTAAATGGCTGGACTGAGAGAGAATTGTGATCATACCACAATATGGGAATATAATATTTAGTGAAAATTAACTCTTAGTGCTGGTCTTAATGTATCCCATTATTTGCTTTTATAATGCCAGTAGATGCCATGATGTCAAAAATGTTTCCTCAAATTATGTGCCCATGCATGTTCTTTTTTCTCTACACTATCTCAGTAGAGGTTACAATTTTACTTGGCATGGATATTGGGAAGGGAGCTCTAGTATGGTAATAGACGAACCCCAGTAGAGCATGCATGTAATATAATCCATAGACAGACAATCACAGGGAGATATTCCAATCATAAAATGGAAAGAAACATGTATTCATGCATCAAAGACCAGGTACTGTAACCACCTGGGCAAAGGTCTTTGCTAAATTCTAGTGGTAGCGGAATGGATCAGACCTACTCACTCCTCTTTAGCAAATCAAGTGTAGCAGGAAAAAAGATCATGGACAATCATTGATAATAAAACACACTGGAATATTTGTAACGATAAGGGTTGGTACAAGTTCCAGATCCAGCAGGAAAGAAAGCTTTATTTGGAAAAAAAGTAACAAACAAGTGAGTAAAGATGAATACCGAATGAGAGGTGTTGTTTATAAAGGATAGAAAAAAAATAAGGAAATAGAGGCTCTCAGAGGCCATAGGATTTGTGTTGGATATTTATGAATAAGAAAGCCCCAGACAGGCAGTAAATGGGTTGAGTACTAGTTTGCTCATGATAGGATGGATGAGATTTATTTCAGGAGCAGTGCGCTCAAGTCTACAAGTAGTTAAGAAAAAAAAAATGAAGGAAGGATGGTTTAATTGTAAACAAATTGTAACATGCTTTTGAGAAGAGACCGAGTTTTACCAATCCTTTGTGAGACTTGCTGTTTGTATTCATTAGAACTTCTCTTACTTCATGGAAGACTGAAGTTCAAGAACTCATGCCTACATACAGTGTTTCCAAGGCATCACACGGCCCTTCCCTCCAAACCACGCATAAACTCATGCACGCGCACACACACACACACACATGCACACTCTCACACTCCCCTGGCTTCTACCTTCTATTCTTCTTTTCTTGGTGAAGAGTCATCTTTTCAGCTGTGCAACCAATTTGGAATTTCCCTACTAGTATTTCTCAGCTTCAGATACAGTATTTCCCTCAGCTTATAACTTTCATGTATTTTTTTTTTTGCTTCAAACAGGATTTTATTTATTTATTTTTCTTCCTAGCCTACCCTTTTCCATGTTGCCATGCTACTACTGTAGAATTTAAATCATTTATTTTTCTTCCTTGTCTAATTCTTTGCCACACTGCCATGCTGTTACTGTAGAATTTAAATCAGTGATACATTTGAGTAGACAATTTCTATGTAAAACGCAAATCAAGACAGAGTCATAGTATATCCAATTTGCTGTGCACAGTTGGTGTTTGATAAAGGGCTGTAACTGAGAAGAATTCAACTACTGCTTTGTGTTCTTGTGTCACAATGATTATCATGGAGATTAAGAGAAGCAAACAAAACAAAACAAATCATTTTTTGAGAAAAAAAAGACGAGTAAATATTAATAATCATCACTAAAAGAGACAAGACATGCAAGAGATGGTGCTGATATTTTGAAGCAGGTTGTGTCTAAATATAAGTTAATATTAGTAAAATAATCTAATCTATAGTTTTACTACATTTTAAAGACAAAACACAGAGGCAAAGATGGGGCAGTAGAAAAATTGTATGATTATTTACTTTAGAAAAGAAAACTCTGACCTTATATTATTCCATGCAGGGCAGATTTCCTTCAAGAGGACGAGTTAGGCAAACCTGCATGGACCTGTGTCAAGCTGTCCCACCAGCATGTGATGTCACTTAAGGCATAATCAGAGTGAGGTTGAGGCCCTTTCAGCTCCTGTTTGCACTCACCACCAAAGGTCAAAAACCATTTTAAATATCTCACTTTCCAAAGTAATGCTCTTATCAAAAAAAAACAAAAAAAAAAAACTCAAGATAGCAGCAATTGCCTAAACCACAAAGAGGAATAGTTTATAATAATTTTTAATGATCAATAGTAGTCGACAAATTTTTTTAAAAAAAATATGTCAAATTTAGTTTATAATGGAGGTAATACATAGTCATTGAAGATCTAGAAATTGCAGAAATATATAGAATAAATGTATGAAACCATTTGTGATCCCCCACTTGTGGTGTTAACATTTTGTTAAATATCTTCCCTTTCTTTTGTTTCTTTGATAACTCTGGTAAAATTTGCTTTATGTATTTGGGAGCTCATGTGTTAGGTGCATATGTATTTGTTATATCTTCTCGTTGAATTTCTCCCTTTACCATCATATAATGACCATCTTTGTCTTTTTTACCGTTGTGGATTTAAAGTCAATTTTAACTGATATGAGAATGGCTACATCTGCCCTCTTTTGGTTTCCATTTGCATGGAATATTTTTTTCTACACTTTCATGTTGAGTCTGTGTGTATTCTTGTGTTTTAGATATGTTTCCTGGAGACAGCAGATAATTGGGTTGTGTTTTTTCATCCATTCAGCCAACCTAAGTCTTTTGAGTGGAGCATTTAGACTACTAATGTTGAGTTTTACAATTGCCATGTGGAATGCTGATCTGTCATCATGTTGAGTAGTACCTTATTGCTTTGTTTTGTCTCTTATGCTATTGTTTTATGAGAGTTGTTTCAGGTTTTTTTAATGATATTATACTGGTGGGTGTCTATTGTGCTGAATCATGTACAATGCAGTTCTATTTCCTGCAGGGCAGGTCTGGTCATGACAAATCTCCTCAGTGTTTGCTTTTCTGGAAAATATTTAATTTCTCCATCCATTGTTTTGTAGGGTACAAACTTAGTTTTTTAGGGTACAAAATTCTAGGCTGACAATTGTTTTGTTTGAGAAGATTGAAGATGGGATCCCAATCCCTTCTGCCTTGTAGTGCTTTTGCTGAGAAGTCTATAGTTAGCCTGATGGGTTTTCCCTTGTAGGTTAGTTGTTATTTTATCTTACTGCTTGCAGAACTTTCTCCTTCATTTTGACTTTGGCCAGGTTGATTACTATGTGTCTTGGAGATGTCCTATTGGCTATGAATCTTCCCAGTGTTCAATGAACATCTTGTATCTGGATGTCTGAATCTTTAAGGATACCAGGAAAGTTTTCCTCAATAATTTCCTCCAATAGGGTTTCTATGCTTTTAGGTCCTTCTTCTCCCTCAGGGATACCTATAATTCATATGTTAATTCACTTCACATAGTCCCATATCTCTCTCAGTGATTACCCAGACTTTTTTATTCTCTTCTCTGCCTCTTTGAATGACTGGGTTAGATAGAGAGCCTTGTCATCGAGCTCTAAGATTCTTTCTTCCTCTTGGTTTAGTCTGTTATTGAAGCTTTCTGCTGTGGTTTGAAATTCCCTAAATGACTCTTTCCTTTCTTTAAGCTCTATTATATACTTTCTTACATTGTCTAGCTCTTTAGTGGCTTTTTCATTGATTTCCTGAAATATTTTTTGGCTTCTTTTTGTTGGTTTTCAACTTTCTTTTTAATTCCATTCATCTTATTTGCCATTCATATTTTGAATTCCATGTCTGTCATTTCAGCAACTTTATTTTGGATGGAGTTCACTACTCTAGCTCCATTACTATTTCTTGGGGGTGTTGAACTATTTTGTTTTTTCTTATAGCCAGAGGGATTTTTTTTTGCTGGTTCCTTCTCATCTGACTCCTCTTCAAGGTAGAGAGTTGTTTCCCAGCTTTTTGTTGGGTGTTTGAGTTGGGGGCTGGATGCCACCCTCTTCTGTTGTGGGGGATTGCTCTGCCTGGGGTCACCCAGTGGAAGTGACAGTGGCAGCTGGGTGAGTGTATTTAGGCAGTAATTGTGGGTGATGGGATTGTGAAGGAGCTAGATGTGTTTAGTGCTAGAGAAAACGTACTACAGGCTGAGGTCAAAGATATTGTGTAAAAATGTTACCTGAAAAAGAATTTGATGTTGTTGTAAACCCAACAAAACAAAATACCCCAAAACAAATAAACAAAAAAAAACAGGCCTTAGCATCATTCATCTATCAGTGTCTGTTTCCCAAAAGCTAGTGAACACCTTGAGGCCCAGGCTTGCACCTTGTGTGCCCTATCTTTCTTTCAGCAGCTAGGGCAAATGTTGATAAATAGTGGGGCCACTACTACTTATCCTGAATCATTGAAGAAGGGAAGGGGTGCCTATCTACATCTCTGTAAACTTTACACGTGTGGTGATATTGCTTAAGAATACTGATTGCTACTTTTCTCTGAACACTGACATCTCCCTCCAAGGGACTTTACTGAGCCATGGGAAATGATTATTTATCTAGTTTAGGAAAATGATTCCCCCCACTATCACTAGGATCTCTCAAATGTATTCTTGCCTCCATGATTCGGGGGCAAAATTCTCTTTTCAGGAATGCCCAAGCTCCTATGCTCCAATATTTCTAAAACTTCAGCCATGCATATTCAACTTTCATAAATTTGCCATATCTGAATTGTAACTATATTGCTTTTTAACATATAAATATATGTGTATGTGTATGTGTGACTATTTGATGCACTTAAAAACATCTTATATACTTACCAGAGTCATATACTAAGTAATAATATCTATAATATCATGTTATATTCAATATCCTACCCATATTTTTAATATTCATTAAAATAACTATATTTGTGTTTTAACCTAAAATTATATCCTCTAGTAACAAAGGTTACCTATGAAAGCAATATTCTACTTTGATTCTCTATTACTTTTTTAAAGTTTGGGGCCTCTTCCCATTTCCAGTTCAAGTAAGACCTTGTAATAGGAAGCCACCTTTCAATACTCTGCTACCTAGTGACATGGTGGTTCTCAGAGTTCCAAATTGTTTTCTTGCCATTTGTGTTATCCTGGGCCAGAGAGAAGACTGCTCAAAGGGAGAAGGCAGAATGGCAGGCAGGGGTATTTAATACACAAGAACCAGCCAACTGCAGCTTCATTGTGTGGGCCCCAATGCTCAAACTGGTTAGATGAGATTGATGCCTTAAAGGAATATTTCATTACCTTATTGGGGTCCCAGACCTCTTTGAAGAAGCTCTTGAAAGCTTTACTTTCTCCCCCAGAAAGAATGCACATGTTCCACAAAACTTAGCACATACTTTCAGTGAATTGAAGCAATCCCCTGAATCCCATACTTATTTCCAGGTATCATAGATCTCATGTCAAAAAACAAAACAAAACAAAATATAAAAAAACCTGCCAAATAATTGGCATTTATTGAGGGCTTACTATGTTCTAGATTTTTTTGCCGAGTAAATCACATGCATTATGTCCTTTAATTCTTTTCACAATTCCATGTGGTACCTGCTGTTGTTAACACTATTTTATAGAAGAGGAAAAAGAAAAGGTACAGAGATTCAATAATTTGCTGAAGGTCAAACTGCTAGGAAGTTATGGAGGCAGATTTTAGACTCTGGCAGTCTGACCCACTCTCTTAACTATGCTATTATTGTCTTTCTTTACAATATTACTCATCTCTAATCCTAATGAGGGGTGAATAGCATATCCATTTGGCGAGGGGAGAGTGCCACCAGGAACTTGGATGATTGACAACAGCGTCAGATGTTAATGCTATGGCTTCTTCCTCTAAGAATGGAAACTATCCATTCGAGATACACAGGGAATAAAGATTGATGTGAAAAATCCAGGTGGTAATTTACACTCTACACTACGTTTTTACCTAGAGACTTGCTCAGTGTCTGTTTTCCTAGATGAGGTTAAAAAAAAAAAAAAAGAATAAAACTCGCTTTCATTCCAGTTGTAACATATTCTAATTTTAAGGGATCACAGGTTAATTAAATTGATTTAAAAACAACTTTTGGGTACTACCTTAATTAACCTTCCAGGTTTCCTTCTTATTCTGCTCCCATTCAGTGCTGTCAATCTGCCAGGGCAAGGGTTAGAACTCCTCACCTCCTCCGGTAGGAGGGGACGGTGGGAAATAGCATTTGCTCCTCAGTTTGATTAGTGGAGCTCATTAGCCGTCAGATATAAGGCACTAGCAGTCCATCAGAAGAGAGCAGCCACACCGGTGACATTTATTACATGACTAGCATTCAGAGGCTGCTTAGAAACCAATTTCCATTCTTATAGATTCTGTCCCCAAAATGGGAGTTCTCCAAGATTCATAAGCAAGCCTGATCAAAATGCCAAGGAAACAAGAGAGAAAGAAAAGAAAAAAGGCCTTAAGATAACCAAAGCACAAAATAGTCCTGAACACTTAAAGCAGAAATAAAGGAGCCAAGTCCTCAGCTGCTTTTCTTTTTGTTAAGCTGAGCCTGGGTGTTATTTACATAGTTTCAGGCCACTTGCTGTTCTTGAGTTTTCCTGTGATTTCACAAAGTGAATGGACATCAAATCTGTTTGGTTGATGGTCCTAACACAGTGGAAACCAACATTGGTTTTCTGAATTGATCACCATATGCTTATCTGTCTGTTTACCCTGCCTATCCTAAAATGCTTCTGGACAACTGACTTGAAAGAGAACTTGGCCAGACCACACAGTGGGCAGATGTTTCACATGCAAAAAGCTCTCAGTGCAATGAGCCAGGCAACCCTCTGAAAGCATTTCTGAGCAGCAAATGCATTAGACGTGCATACAGCAAGGCATTTTATTTTTTAAAATTTATAAATAAATGTCAGCAAATGGTCTTTCTAATTGAACTACGGTTTACATGAAGAAATGGACAGTGAGTGAAATTGAATTTTTTATATAACAAACGATTGTTTGTGGAATCCTTTAAAGGTGGAATCCTTTAAACCTGGGGCTTTAATTCTCACAGCCACCAAACTAGCTGTGAGTGTAGTTTCCTTATCTACAATGTGAGTGTATTAGATGGTACTTATAGTCTTTTCTGGATCAAAAATTGTATACCTTTATGATGATGGGTAGTTTTGAACCCATCTTTTTTCTATTATTTTGCTTAACCCTCACTAAAACCCTATGAGCTAGGTATTATTTCCCCCATTTATAGAGGTGCAAACTGAGGTTCCCAGATGTGAAGTAACTTGCCCAAGGACACACAATTCAATGCTGAAAGCGAGAGGTAAACTGTGGCAGCGGATGCCAGATCCTGCTTGTTCAACCATTACGCTGCATCCAAGATCCTTTCTACCTCTAAGGGTCTGTGGTTCAAAGCTGTACCATGAGGCAATGAATTGCAATTTTTCCATTACTTTGCACTTTAACCTTTGGCTTGTTTGAGGGGATTTTAACAAAAAAACAACACTCATGAATTAATTCCCTGTCTCCTCCACCCACTCCTGTTCACGTGGACAGTGACAGTGTCCCGGCCACCTTGTTTCTTCTTCTGTCTCTGAAGAGTACAGAACTGAGTCGAGACACAGGGGAATTGCTGTATTACTTAAAAGAAGTTCAAGGAGGTATCTTCAACTTGAAGGAAAAGTGGGTCAAGAAGTAAAATTTCCTGATAAAAATAGCTCAGAGCAGAGGTTTTCAAACATTGGAGGTGTGGGCATCAGCGGAGGAGCTGTTAAGAGTATATATTCTTGGACCCTATCATGGAACTCTGGCTTAATACGTGGGGCTCAGGCATGAGAATGTTTATCATGCTCTGCAGGTGATTCTGATGCAATTAAATCATGTCCAAGGACAGCTGTCCCATAGACTCTCTGGAAGGTTACGGCAGCAGAGCTGGTTCTGAAGACATTTCCATGTTGCTTTTGAGACCCTCTCTACATTCTTAAGTCCAAATTCAAGGCTGATGTGCCCATCTTCCTTCTTACCTTCCCTCTCTACCTGGTGTCTCCTATTTGTATTATACTTATACAGAACTTTAGAATTTTTTCCTGTAAATATTCTCCTCTTTCATATCTTCCTCATCTCAATAAATAGCATCACTATTTTTGTGTTCTCTCTTTTTGCCCATACTTAACACTTTCCTATTTTCTATCCCTTTCTCCAATTTTTACTCTATCAGTAAAACCCTTTGTTCTACCTCCAAAATATATCTTTCATTTTTTTTCCCTGTCACTATCATCATCTTAATCCAAGCTCACATCAGATCTCACCTGGATTTCTGAAGTGATCTTCTCACTGCTTCTAATCTGACCCCTCTGCCTGAACTTCCACATAGCAGCCAGGGATTTTTTAATGTATCAATCACACCACAACAGTTGCCCCACTTGAAACACTCTAATGGCCTTTTGTTGCAAATGGAATAAAATTCATACTCTTTATCAAGTCCATGCATGGTTAGCTCCTGCCTAGCTCCAGACACATGAGCTTTCTGGGAGTTTGTAGGTAGAGCTTTACCCCCTGCCCAGGGTTGTTGTCCTCACAATGTCACCTGCCTGCACCATTTTCCCTCTGAATCACTCCTTCTGTTCCTTTGGATCTGAGCTAAATCGTCCCCACATCAGAGAGATGGGTCTTGACTTCTGTAGACACCACCTACTTCATGAATCTCTTCCACAAAGCTATTTGTATTTCCCTTATGGCATTTATCACTATCTAAAATTATTTATTTGGTTATTACCTGCTTTTCCCAATAGAACGTGAGCTCCATGGGGTCAGCAACTCATCTGTCTTGTTCTGAAAAAGACAGAATATTTTTCTGTCATTGTACCTGTTACATGGGTATCCCAACATTGTACCCCAATACCTGGCACCACACCTGGCACTTAGCAAAGTCCTTATAAATATGTGTTGCATTTAAATTAGATGTTAATAAGTTGTTTGAATATTTCCTTCTTTGCAAAATATGCAAAATGGGATAATGTGGATATACTAATATTAATAATAGGTATACTTAATCTGGAAGGTATAAAACACCTGGAAAGGAAAAGGGTAAATTTGTGTGTAGTATATCTTCTTTGTCCCTTAAAAGTTCCACACAGCAGCCTCTTTCAAAATGGGAGAGCCCATCCACACTGAGACCATCCATACTGATTGTCTCTGATCAGAGGGAATTTCCTAATTTATAGCTTTCTCTTCTCCAGACAAAAGGCAGCTGTTTCCCGGGTTCATGATCCAGCCCACTGTGCTCATGGCAGCTCTCCCAGTATGGCCGAGGAGTGCCCATTGAACATAATGAAAGTGCTCTTCTCCAGATAATTAGAAAAACAAATGATGATGAACTGCTTCATGCCCTCCTCTGCTGTACAACTCCACATCTGCTATTGGCTTGAAAAGCATCCTGTGGTGGAAATGTGATTGCACTTTGAACAGTCAGACAAAGAAAACACAGGTGGATTCCTCCAAAAGCTGAACAAGGGCAATTCTTTTTCCATAAGTGTTAGATGCAAATTAAGTTCAAATTATTTTAAACGATAAAATGCAATTTTTTTTCAAGAGCTCATGTTTTAGGATTTACTCAAATATATAAATCTCTTTGAAGGCTGCCACTTCACATTTTGAGATATATATACATATATATACATATATATCCACACACACATGTTAATATATATTAATATATGATGGTTTCTTCACTCACGTATCTGGTGCCTTGGCCGAGCTGGCTGGAAATGTTGGGACTGGCCATATCTTTTTCTTCACGTAGCCCCTCACCTGATGAGTTAGCCTTTCTCATAGCACGTCAATTCACAGACTAGTTCAACTTCTTACACAGTAGCTGACTTCCCTCAGAACAAATATACCAAAAGTCCAAGGTAGAAGCTGTAAAATCTCTTTGAACTGTGCCTCAGAATTCAGACAGCATTTATTTTGTTGAATTCTATTACAAGAGTCACAGAATAAGCCCAGTTCCAAGGAGTGTTACCTGAACAAGAACATAAGCAGTGGGTGATATTGTTCTTTCAGTTGTTTTTGGAGACTAGCTAACACATCATTAAACTCCTTTGGAACTTGGGATTTTGTTTCTGACAAGTAACCCTAACTCTTCTAATTCATGTCTTATATCGGGGAATCTGTGAGTAAATAAATCTGTTCCTCAGATTTTAAATTTCATGTAACAAAAATAAAAATATTAGATTTTTACATTACATCATAAAAGGTGATAACCTTTTAATTGTGCAGGTAAAAAAAATATATAATCCATTATCATCATTTAATGAATGAAAGGAGATTTAACACTAAAATGTAGGGAGGACATAAACTTATAATCAAGAATAACCTATTCACTTCTTTTAAGAATAATTCATTTATTTTAAATGAAAAAAAAAATACTTTCTGAAAAGCTCCCCCACCCCGCTTTTTAAAAATTATTTATTTATTTATTTGCACATTTCGCTTAGGATAGTGAAAACATTCTCACCAATTGGTAGTAGTCACCCAAGGACTTTGAGGAACTGCTGCCCTCTAGGAGTGAAACGCCAAAGTGTGGGGTCCACACAGGTTGTGACACACACTCAGGCAACGGTTTAAGAATAGTGGCCTAAGAAAGCCAACATGGAGGAGGCAGGAAGGCAGAGAAGAGGCAGGAGCTCATTAAAGGATAGGGGAACAAAGAAGATCCCAGAAGGGAAAAAGGACAGGCATTTGTTGAAGTTCATTAATGCCAGAAGTTTTAGATATGGCATTTCATTTAATCTTCATTGTGGTACTGTGATGTGAGAAAATATGCTCCGTTTAAAGATAATGTATGTTAAGAAAGGTTGAGTAAAGTCTCCAGGTTCATTAGTGGCTGAATCAGGACTTGGACCATATTTGATCTGAGGTCAAGGATCATTCTATAGCACTGAAGGACCTTGGAAGTGAGTTAAGCATCCAAACTACAGTGACTATCTCAGCTACATTAATTGAGCATCTACTGTGTTCTAGGGACAGAGGGTATAATATTGAGTGAGACAGACATGTTTACCTTTAGGAATTTATAGTTTAGCAATGGATGATAGACAATAAATGAACAGTTACAAGGCATTGCGATGGGTACCACTGGGGCACATGGGGTTAGAATTCAGGAAATTTCTAGAGCTAATGAGTGACCCTCAGTTTAATTTAGGAGAGTGAACAAAGGTTTCCCAAAAGGAAAAATATATAGGGCTTAGGCAGGTGAAAAAGGAGTGTGTCTGATAAGGGTGCAGAGGTCATAGGAAGGGTTTACTCAGGAAAAATGGGGAAATCTGCAGCTCAGAGGCAGCAAGGTACGTTTGAGGAGCTGTGTGCAATTCAGTAAGACTGGAATTTAGTGCATGCGAGCCTGGGCTGGTGGAAATGGAGAGTTAGGCAGGGGCCAGCTCAAGATAAGCTAGAAACCATCATTGCTTCCCATTCTGTCTAATACTAAAAGTGGGAGTGTGCTGTCATTTGTACTTTTGCTTCAAGGACTTTTTTTGACAGCCCATAAAGCAATGATGGATGCCAAAAATAATACTTCTTAGCTTTCGTCATCTTGCTACATATTTCCCACATGTGCTCAATCACCGGAGTCATTAATAAACTTACAACCTGAGTATACTTGAAAGGTACTGAGAAGAGATGGTCATCCTTATTTCTTTGTCTCAGATAGATTTTTAGAGAAACATTTTAATGTTTGCATGAACCTTAATCAAAGATACTGCACATTTTTAGATTCCAGTAAATTACTGCCTTCCTGTAAGTACTGCAGGCAGGGGCGAGATGGGAAGAGGGGGAACTTAAAGGTACCATTAAAGAAAACATAAATATCATCTTTTTATTTTTTTCTCTGTGCAGCAGTTTTTATTCTCACCAGTGAAGTTTTTTTTTTTTCTTCCCAGCTGTGCCTATGGAAATTAAGCAGGATTTTAGTAGCAATAAAAATTTTCCAAGTTATCTTCCTTCTGGGTCTAATGTATTTCCTACAGCCCTTCTCAGGCTATAAAAGGATCGAGTTCCTTGAAATCTCTAGTTCTTAATCATCACTAGCTCATTACCATCACCTTCCTTTTTCTCTTCCTCTGACGAGCAGTGACGCTGATCCAAAAACCGGGATATATTTTCATGTAAGTTTCTGAGTAAAGAAAACGGAACGTACTTTACTAGATGCTAATCATATACAACTTTAAAGTATGAGAATTGCATTCTTCCATTAGCCAGGATGCTCTTGGTTTCAATTGACAGAAATCACCTCAAACTGGCTTACGGACTGGGGCGGGCTGGGGAGAAAAAGAATGGATATTTATTGGTTTCTGCAATGAGAGAGTCCAGGGATGCTCTGTCAGCTATAATCTGCTTGAGTCCAGAGACTCAAGTAATAACACCAGAGCCTTTCTCTCTCTCTCTCTCAGGTCTGCTTTGTTCTGGGTTAGCTTCAGTTTTAGCAGGTTCTTGCCATGCAGTGGTTATTCTGTGGTTCAAGGATGCAATGTTCTTATTGGCAGGGCATAGGGCATATAAAGGTAGAATTTGTATAACTCCCCCCACCTCGCCTTTGAAATCCTATGGACTAAGAACGAGGTAGTGATGGGTATCATGAAAAATACAGATTTTATTACCAGAATAAAAGTGGATAGACAACAGAGAGACAAAAATGACGTATTTCCCTATACAATTACTTTTTTTAAAATAGTTTTAGGATTTGTGGTACACAAAACACAGTAAAACCATCATTTCATTTTACAGGAAAAGTAAGGCCTCATCATTCAGCTCTTGTACTTTTGCAGTCCCAAGATTACAGATGCTGTGCTAAATTCATATGAAGAGTCCTACAAATTTCATGGGAGATTTTTCCCTAAATAGAGAGAGATTTTATTAAATAGTAAGATAATTACTTTGTCTCACTTTTCTCAGTCACATTGCTAACATTTTCATAAGGATGATATAGTTCTGACTTGGGAAGGACAAAAGCCTAATAAATCCCAACTTTTCAGCCCAATTTCATTTTCTTAGCAGGTTTTCTGTGCCTAAAAGGAATCCATTATCCTTTGCTTCATTAAACGTGTCTACATGTAACACAAGAGCATTTTCTGGTAGGTGCATCTAAAACTCCGCAGGATATCCATCAAGACCCAGGGCTCTGCCTGTAGAGGGATTCATAATGGTTCATTTCAGCTCTCTTGGAGCAATAAGGACATTTTTGTTGTCATTGCTAATTGAAAGACTGAACACTCCTAATGAAATGTTGCCATTTCTGCAGATTAGGCAGTATGAAGGGTGAGTTAAATTCTTATTAAAAACAACATAACAGCCTCACTACAGCCTTTGACTTTATAGAATTCTTATCTGTATCCTATGGCATTCCACAATTGATACTTTGAGGTCTTCACATACAGGAAGCAAATATCCTCTCCTTATATTTTCCAAAGTTTAGCGTGATTTTGAATCATCTGCCTTGGCCCATTTTCTGCATTAACATTTGCCTGAGTCTTTGCTTCTTTGCAGCAAGCCCTTGAATGCTTACCTCACTTTTTCCTTAATCAAACTTGCTTTTAAAGATGTGATTTCAGTTTCCTGACTGAATGCCTTTGGTCCTGTTCTTTTTAGGTAAAGTGAAAATAGCTAATTAGCATCTCCTTTCTTCATGATCTTAGGGTTTTTCATATGAGTTATGGAGAGGATTCAGAATTATTATTATTTTTGAGATAATTATCCAAGTTGATGAGAGAAATTTTTTTAAGATCTCTCCCTGTTTATTAACAATGAGTGTTCAGATGCCATGTGGAGCTGTTGAGAGAGATGAATTGAGTGTGATTCGGTGCCGTGATTAGGTCACGTGATTGGCCACCAGCACTGATGATCACATCTTTAACAGCACATGGACAGAGGAAATTACCTGCCGTGAGAAGAATGAATGGTAAATGTAAAGTTTGATCCTGTTCTATTCTCACATTTAGGATAAAATGTTTCAAGCAGAGAGTGAAAAATTACAGATGCAAGGAGAAGATCTCAATGATGTGTCACTCATTATAAGTGGATCCATAGCTCAAGGGTTGGTTCCTCATTGTGGCTAAACAGATACATATCATACCTGACCATCGGGCAGAGTATAAGAACAACTGCTGTCTGCTGTGAGTTGTTTGCTAGATTCAAGGTGCTGTGCAGTATATACATATATACAGACTCCTTAAACACCGTATCAGGAATTACTATTCTGCTCATTTTATAGATGACAAACTGAATCTGAAAAGTGTTAAGTACCTTGTTGAAAGTCTCACGACTGGTGAATGGTGGTCCCAAACTTTTAATCCAAGTGCACTCAATGTCCATCTGATCTGCCAATGCCAAGATGCCACTGGTAGATGGAACCATTAGACAGACAGAGCAATGCTTGAGATTTGGGGGATTTGGGGTCTGCATTTTTCCCTTCATCAGCAATAGTACTAGCTTTCTCAGGGGCCACCACTGAGTAAACAAATAATAATAAAACTACAAAACCTAATATTTATAGTTTACTTCCACATATAATATTACATTTGGGTCTTTCACTTGCCTTCTCAGGAAGGAAGGAGTTTTATGAAGTGATTCAGAAAGGGCTGCCTTTGGCCTGATAGTATCTTACTCATGGAGCACAAATGAGACAAGCTACACGTGTAGATGGGGCAGGGGCAGATGCCAGTGGTGCAGTGATAATAATAATCACTACAGCAAAAACAATAACAAAAATAATATTCACTTGATAATTTCAAAATTTGAGCCAAGCTGGCATCTCAGCATTTTGCTTATTTTATAATTTTAGCTGAACTTCACTGAGATCTTTCTCTTGGTATAGATGCCTAGAAATGGAATGGCTGAGGCTGATATTAAGTTTATATTAATATTTAACTTCTTAAGAAACTGATACCTTTTTTTACAAAGTAGTTGTGTAATTTTATATTCCCATAAACAGTATATAAAACTTTCCGTTGCTCCACATCCTCATCAACACTTTTTATTTTCTGTCTTTTTGATTATAGACATTCTAGTGGGTATAAAGTGGTATCTCATGTGGTTTAACATGCAATTCCTTAATGACTAATAATGCTGATCATCATTTCAAGTGATTGTTGGCAACTAGTATATTTTCTTTTGTGAAGTACTTGTTCAAATCTTTTTCCAATTTTTATTAAATTGTTTTATTATTATTGAATTGTAAGAGCACTTTGTATATTCTGAATACAGGTGTAATGTCAGAATGTATTTCAATTAATTTTATCATTCTGTGTCTTGATTTTTCATTTTCTTGATGTCTTTCAAAGAGCAAAATTTCTAATTTTGATAAAATCCGATTTATTATTTCTTTCTTTTATGGTTTGTGTCACTTCATTGACCTTAGCATATTTAATTCTCACATCAGCCTTATTGTAATTGTCTGTGTTTCTCAGATGACTAAAACTAAATCTCCCAGAGATTATGTCAGTTGCCCAAATCACACAACTATAAGAATCCTAAATTCACACCACCAAATGGATATGAAGTCAGAGGAATGCAGTCAGGGATTAAGCAGGGGAATAGAATTAAGAGTCATAAAAGTCTGTGTGAACAAATGTGAAAGGCAGAAACCAGGGCAATGTTTTGTATTCTGTCACAGAGAGGAGGATTCATTTCCTGAAAGGAGTTTTATAATAAGATCCTTTTAGCCTCTCTTCTTGAGTAAAATTCTTCCAGGCTGAAGAACCCTGTGTTCTGTCTGATACCTGATACCCGGCTTATAAACACAATGGCCAAGATAAGCACCAGGGCTCTTTGAGTCCGGTGTATTTTTTTCACCCCTCTGGGACAAAAGTCTCTGTCACAGTCCGCAAACGAAC
>VBSM01003190.1:9450887-9492773 GCA_008086735.1 Cheirogaleus medius | reverse complement strand
TTTAAAATGGTTTCATAAAAAAACCTATGATTAGCTTACATAATGGGATAGTGGGAAAAGGCTATATTTTCTTCTTAGAGAGAATACAAATAGGACATAATTTTTCTGTTGGAATAGAAATGGAAAAGTAGTTTTTCCGACTTCACAAGAATCTAAAAGGATTCAACAGTCACTTCTCAGTTCCATCCTCTCACAACTCTCCTCAGAGGGGGAAACAAAAAGTAAAACAAGAAAATCTCCTTTCCCTCCCCATTTCCTATTACGCAGGCAGGCGCCATTAATTGCAATCGATTGCTCCTTCATAACTGCATCTTGCTATTTCTCCTGCTGCGTTTCTCTGGCCAACTCTCCACTCAGATCTATTTTGGCAGATGTACGTTTTATATTTCTCTTGCCCCTGGCTACCTTTGAATTACCGCAGCTTTGCAGCACTGCGGGTCCATCACCTGAAGGTGAGACAAAGAATACTGTACAACTACCACTGATATCAACTTTAAATGGAAATTAGATTCCTCTCCTCCTGATTTTTATGTTCCACTTTAATTTGGGCAAACTACACTTCCAGACATCATGTTCACTGAAACCATCTTTCTTTTAGAGAGTACACTAGCAGTCCTGCTTGCTTAAGTACGTTTTATTTTTCATGTCAGTCTTTCTCTCTCTTTCTCTCTCTCTTCATTTTTAGTAGCATACCTCTGCCCCAGGGAAGGGCATAATGTGTTTTCATGAATATAGCTACTCATTCAAGCAATAGGAAGCAGGAGAGTCACTCACCAGACCGATGAAATGCCCTACATTGGTCCGGGGACCTTTAACACCCGAGTTCTATTTCTAAAGCAATATATATCTGGAGGAAAAAAAATGCCATGGAGCCCAATGGATCCCTGGAAGACTGAATTATAAACCGTACGATATTTCTGAAGATATGAGGGAGTAGAAGTATCTCCAGGAATGCCAAAAAGATAACCAGTAAAACACTTGGAATGAAGTAGCCGATTATCTGTTTGAATAAACCAGATGCTCGATTCCACCAAAGCGGTAGACCTGACCCAGTGTGATCATCTCAGGCTGTTTACTTGACAAAATATTCTGCTGATTTATTGGGGGAAACAAAGATCTTTTGGGTAAACCTAATTCCTGCAGAGGTTGTAGATAAAAAAGAATGGCTGGTGACTTTGCTGGCTATTCTTAGTTTGCCTCCACTGGATATATTTTGCCCCTTCTTCTGCTTTGCTCTTTTCCCCAGGAAGGCTGAGCTCTATGGATTGTGCAGCTCAGGCTCTTTTGCCTTCTGGTCTCTGGTTGAGTAGGACCAATGAGAGACACTGGCAGGGGACTGGAAAGTGAGAGGATAGAGGGTGTGGGGTACCTATTCCTCCCTCGCCAGCCCTTCTGCTTTGCTCTGCTCCTAGAAGTGACTATTCTCATCATCTGCAGCTCCTGCCTCGACCAGACAGCCGATCCTCATGGCCCCAGCTCTTCTGGGTCTGGGACACCATTTCCTCTCCTTGTCCCTTCTAACCAAGGGGTGATAATGGATTCCCATCATTGCCACTCCCTGGCTGCCTTACATCTCTGTTTTCTTCAACCCTGTCTACAGTCACATGAATGGTTCATTCATGAAATTATTTTCAATTAAACTGTTTTTGCATCTATTTTTCTCCATAATTCAGCCTGATGGAGTTTTCTTAGTAGAAACTTTCTTTTTCTTGACAGGTTGGTTTTTATCTCAGTGTGATTACTTAGTAAGCTACAAACGCTCACCCTTAATGGTATCTTAAGTATGTTTTGAGCAAAGAGAAGTGCACACAAATTATATAACAGGCATAAATTGAATAATCACAAATGAGTTCCATTATACCCAACCTCTTATCTGCCTGGCTTCTTTCGGTATTTGAGTTTGTAACAAGATATGTTGCATTCTTGGCTTTGAAAATTTCCCAGGAAAGACATAGGTGAGACAGTTAACAAAATGCTTGAAACAAATTTAATTTTCCTTTAGGAAGTCTTGTGTTGCAGGTGAGCTGGTATTCAAAGAGCCTCCCCTTTGGTGCCTGGCAGGCATGCTGCAAATAACTTCTTCGAGCCTCCCTTTCCAAAAAGTCATTCTAAGGCCTAGGCAATTAGACCACTACAGAGATTGCTTCTAAAGCTCACTTACTGTTTAAGAGCTGAATGTACACATTAACATACACTTGTCTCCCTCTGAGTTAGTGACAACACTTCAGTCCATTAAAAAGGTAGGGGAGGGGAAGACCTTAAACTATAATGAGCTTTTAGAAAACCGATCCAATTTGTTCTTTTTTTTTTACATTTTACCTTGTTTTAGGTGAAATGAACCTAACCAGCTTTGCTTTTCCATTTTCCAATTCTGCTTTAACACATTTTTTTCCAATAAAGAAGATGCTTGCTTGCAGTAAATTAAATACTTGGAAACTATGTCAGTTCCTTTAGGATGATTATTGCTACCTTTGCTAATTTTTCGGGTTTTTTTTTCTCTCTCTCTCTCCTTTTCAAAGAAGTCCTGGATTCAGTGGAATTCCTCTTCTGAGTATATTTTGTATACTCTGGTAGACATACTTCCCAAGCATAAAAATGCTACCAACTGTAAAATGAGGCTTTAGAAATGCTAATACTTAGAAAGGCTTATACATAGGTCTTCCTATTGGTCATCTGAGGTTGGCTGGAAGAGTAAGTAAGTCTACTAGGATTGATCACAGTTAAACTCTTAGCACAGAAGAAAGTGGAGCAAGGTGATTGACCAGAGAAGTCTAAAAGCCTATGACCCCCATAAAGAAGGGCCAAAAAAAGGAATAAACAACCATATTTAGACTGGAGTGTTTGAAGGAGAGTGCTGGAGTACAGCAGGGGAGAGAAAGAAAACCTGTGGAGCAAGGATATCTTTAGGGAGAGCCACAAAGAGAAGAAAGCAAACACCCTGTCCTGCCACACTGTCTTCTCAGCCAGGATTAGCTCAGAACAAGGAAGTGCTTTCAGCTAGCAGGGGAAAAGGTAAACAGGAGGCTGCCAGCAGCCCTCATTAGTATTGTCAACATCTTCAGTCTTTGCTGCTGAGGTATCCTGCACTCCCTGCAACCCCCAAACTGGTTTGAGGAGCTTCCTGGTGCCCATGTGACTACACTGCCCCAAAGAGGAAGCCCACAGTGTGGTCCCTACTCCCCCAGCTGTAACCCAAGCTGTAGCTGTAAAGTGAAATCTTGAACCCAGAGCCACGGCTAGAATGCATCTTGCTCCAGGAGCCAGGAGCCACTGCATCATTTCATCCCTGAGGCTACACTGCCATTTACCTCCTTCAAACATGGTGGTGGACCCTTCTCCCAGCAAGCTTCTTCAGCTCCCTACTTGCTGGTAACAAGTTGCCTAGGAGGTACTCTACCTTCCACATCCTAATGACTATAGATCCCCAACCCCAGAGTCCCTCCCAAGTGGAATTCATTCAATAAATACTTACTAAGCACTTATTATGAGCTAGTGCTGATCATGGCTAGGGATATAAATATAAAAAATACAGTCTCTTACTCTGAATGAGTTCATTTGATAGCTCATGTGGCTACATTATGAGTGTCATTTGACTAGTTCCACAAGATACTTTGGCAAATTCAATATCTGTGGTTGCAACTATTCCCAAGCACTGAAGGTCCACAGACTGGGATAATTTATTATTTTGCATAAGCATGGATTGAATTTCTCAGGCTTTGGGTCGGTGTGAGAAAGGAAGCAGATCATTGATTTAGTGGTTGAGCAAATCTTACATCTCAGAATCTATATGTCACCATGGCTCTGATGCTCACAACCCACATTAAGTGATAAAAACTTTATATTTGAAAAGAAATCCAACTGTAGTGCTTGTGATGGGTGTGAAGAATACCTGAAATAGTCTAAAAAATGCTGTTTTTTTTTACAGAATGTAGAAATGTTGGATAATTTAAGAAGTAGCATGTCACATTCCTTTATGGGTTTGGGTATATGACAGCAATGTGCCACAAGCTTTATATAAGCAGCTTTCAAACTTTATTTTTTAAATCCATGACCTATGTAAGGAATTGCTTTTTTTTTCACAATCTAATAAACACACACATGCACACCCACAGATGAAACAAAACTTCAATAACACAATACTCGCTTTTATTGTATGTCATATACTCTAATATTTTTCTCATCTTTTCCTTTTTTCTATTTCATTTTTTAAAGTGCTGATCGTGACCTACTAAGTTGACTGTATGACCCACTAGCAGTTTGTAACTCCCAGTATGAAAAACACTGCTCTATATTAACAATGTGAATGCATAAGAGAGTAAATAGTTCAGTTGATGAAGCTGTTTCACGAGTGGTCCAGCCTGAATTTATTTTAATAGAACTATAAATTACTTTAATCCTATGTTTATAGAATGATTAAGGGTCTTGTGGGGTCACTTAATTTTTTAATTTATTCTCTACTGCACTTTATGGGAGAAATTATATAATACAGTTATACTAATGAATACAGGGGTTTGCAGAGCTCTTAGGAGAAAGCAAAGTATAAGCTCTATAAATAAAATGCCTAAGGAGTACAGATAGTGAAGGATTATGTTTGAGTGAGTACTCTATGAAAGTAACATTTGATATGATTTTGAAAAGTGACTAGAGTTTGACAGGTAGAGATTGGGGAAGGGCAGTTCACCCTGGAGAGGCATGGTCTACTTGGGAGAACAGTGAGGAGTAGGATGTATCTAAAAGGCATGCAGGAAGATACACTGAGACTAGTTAAGTGAGATTGAAATATACAAGACAGCGACATCAGACCCTAGTCACTTCATTTACATGATGGGACTTGAAGTTCTCTTCCGTTGAGCAAATGGACAATTTACATAGTCATAGATTATTTTATTACAATTTGACAGAACAAGATTCTAGAGTATCTTTGGGGTTTTGGATAAAACTCAGGAGGGGGAAGGTAGAATAAAATTTATAAGACTATTTCTGTTCTAGACTGAAAACTCCATAAACGTAGGGGCCTCGGATTGATTTGTTCATATTTTCTAGCATCTAAAATAGGACCTGGAGCATAATAGGTGCTTGGGATATTTTCTGAGTGAATGAATAAATGAGTGAATGGATAGAGAAGTACACAAGTTACCTTGGTGATGATCTCCCAAACTCTTCGTTCCCAAGGTCTTTTGTCCACTAATGTAGTTAATTAGAGTTTGTGCTGATTCTAATTCTCATGTCACTTAAATTCAGTGGTCTCTTCCTGTCTTCTTCCTGGCTGATCTTCTCAGCCTCATAAGCACCCATTATTATACTCTTTTTTGATGCTGTTCTATTTACTTAGAAAGTCCCTTTTCTCTGTATGGTCCTTTATGTATCTTAGCCAGCACTCAAGAATATCACTTCAGTGTCTACAGTCCTCCAAATAAAACCAGCTTCTCCATGAAGCCTTATTTGGGAGTATTTTAGCTTTTATGGCATCTTTGATTCTCTTCTTATTAAATAATTAAAAAATGACTAATAATTACATAAAAATAATTTCATAATTATTAATCATTTAATACATATATAAAAAGATCTGAAAAATAAAGAAAAGTATATAATATAAACAAAACAATTACTTATAATCTTATTACCTAAACAATGTTAACATTTTGCTGCATGAAGTTTCTGACATTTTAATATGTTTATATTGATGAATTCATACTATATACATACTATATAGATATACAAATATGTGAATACATATATATGAATATAAATGGGGATCAAAAGATACATATATTTTATACATTGCTTTTTTATTTAATAAAATGTTTCTTCTCATTTTCCCAAACATTTCTCAAGAATATCACTGTAATGTCTACAGAATATTTAATTATATTTGGTACATATTTAATTAAGATTTTCATATTTTTGGTTGGACATTTGGGTTGTTTCAATTTTTACTTTTAAAACAACTCTATAATAGACATCCTGATAGCCCAAACCTTTTATTCATACCTATTATTTTTTTAATAAGTAAATAGAAGTGAAATTAGTTGGAAAAATGGTATAAGCATTTTAAATAGTGTTGTTAAATATGACAAAAGACAAATTTCCCCCACCACTCCTGCAGGCTATTGCAATTTGCACTTTACCAAGCAGGTTCTGAAGGCCTATTTCTCTATGTACTTATAAACCTCAGTCTTAACCTCATCCCTTAACATGTTTTAGGGATTAGTAATTTGAGAGCTAAAAAAATGCCATCAACATTGAGTATGAATTGTTTTTAACAAGTGGGCTCTAACATTATCATATATATCTGTTGTCCATTTTTCTTTCTTTTGAAACTAGTTTTCATGGCCCTTGTTTATTTTTCAACTCTGATATTAATCATTTTCTTTTTGTTTTCTTATTTTGTTTAAACTTTTTGTATTTTAAAATATTAATTGGGGTGCGTATAAGTGTTTTTGCTGCATGAATAACTTATATAATGCCTAAGTCAGGGCTTTTGGTGTGCTCATCACCAGAATAGTGTTCATTGTACCCAATGGGTAAGTTTTTATCCCATGCCCAACCTCCTGCCCTCCCCACTTCTTGGTTTCTCATGTCCTTTATATCACTTTGTACCCATGTGTACCCATCTATTAGCCCCCACTTATTACTGAAAATATATGGCTTTTGGCTTTCCATTCTTGAGATACTTCACTTAGGAAGGATAATGGTCTCCAGTTCACTCCATGTTGCTGCAAATGACATTACTTCATTCCTTTTATGGCAGAATAGTACTCCATGATATATACATATGCCACATTTTCTTTAACCACTCATGAATTGAATGGCACTTATGTTGATTCTACATCTTTGCAACTGTGAATTGTGCTTCAATAAACATTCAAGTGCAGGTGTCTTTTGATTAAATTATTTCATTTCCTTTGGGTAGATATCCAGCAACAGAATTGCTGGATTGAATGGTAGGTCTACATTTATTTCTTGGAAGAATCTCTATACTGTTTTCCATAGAGGTTCTATTAATTTTCAGTCCCACCAACAGTAGACAAGTGTTCTTTTTTTCTTTGCATCCACATCAACATCTATTGTTTTTTGACTTTTTAACAATGGCATTCTGATAGGGATAAGGTGATAATCTCACTATAGTTTTAATTTGCATTTCCCTAATGATCAGTAATGTTGAGCATTGCTTCATATGTTTTTTGGCCATTTGTCTATCTTCTTTTGAAAAAGTAGAAAACCTAGAGCAAATGGATAAATTCTTGGAGACACACAACCTCCCAAGACTGAACCACAGAGAAATAGAAATGCTGAACAGACCTCCTGATGAAAAAAAGCCTCAGATCAGACAGATTCACAGACAAATTCTACCATACCTACAAAAAAGAACTGGTGCCTATCCTACAGAAACTATTTTATAACATTGAGAAGAAGGGAGTCCTCCCTAACTCATTCTATGAATCCAGTATCACCCTGATACCAAAGCCAGAAAAGGACACACACAAAAAGAAAGCTATAGACCAATATCTTTTATAAACACAGATGTAAAAATACTCAACAAAATACTAGCAAACTGAATTAAACAGCACATCAAAAGATAATCCACCATGATCAAGTGGATTTCATCCCAGGATGCAAGAATGGTCTAACATATGCAAATCAATAAATGTAATTCATCATACAAACAGAAAGAAAAAAAAGACCACATGATCATTTCAATAGATGCAGAAAAAAGCATTCGATAAAATTCAGCACCCTTTCATGATAAAGATCCTCAACACACTGGACATAGAGGAAACATACTTTAAAATTATAAAAGCTATATATGACAAACCCACAACAAAAACGTACTGAATGGGGAAAAGTTGAAAGCATTCACTCTAAGAACTATTAAAAGAACAAGACAAGGGTGCCCACTGTCACAACTTCTATTCAACATCGTACTGGAAGTCCTAGCCAGAGCAATCAGGCAGAAGTAGGAAATAAAGAGTATCCAAATTGGGAAAGAGGAGGTCAAACTATCCCTGTTTGCTGATGATGTGATCTTCTACTTAGAAAACCCTGAAGACTAACTACCAAAATACTTCTGGAATTATAAATAAAGTCATCAAAGTCTCAGGTTACAAAATCAATGTACACAAACCAGTAGCATTTCTATAACTAATAACAAACAGCCAAGCAGAGAGTCAAATTAAGGACTCAATACCATTCACAATAGCTACAAAGAAAATTAAATACCTAACAATATACTTAACAAAGGAGGATAAAGAACTCTATAAGGAGAACTACAAAACATTGATGAATGAAATTGCAGATGACACAAACAAAAGAAAAAACATACCCTGCTCATGGATTGGTAGAATCAACATTGCTAAAATGCCCATACTGCCCAAAGTGATTTACGGATTTAACACAATCTCCAGCAAAATATTGGCATCATATTTCACAGATCTAAAGAAAATAATCTTAAGCTTTATTTGGAACCAAGGAAAAGCCTGAATAAACAAAACAATCTTAGTGAAAAGAACAAATCTGAAGGTATTACATTACTTAACTTCAAATTATGCCATAAGGCTATAGTAACCAAAACACCATGGTATTGGTATAAAAGTAGAGACACAGACCAATAGAACAGCATAGAGAACCCAGAAATAAAACCATCTACCTGCAACCAACTGATCTTTGACAAAGCAGACAACAACAATCACCATGGAAAGGAATCCATATTAGATAAATGGTGATGGGAAAACTGAATAGCCACATGCAGAATAAAGAACCACCACCCCTATGTCTCACCATATACAAAAATTAATTCAAGATGGATTTAACATGTAAGGCATGAAACCATAAAAAATTCTGGAAGAAAATGTAGGAAAAACTCTTTTAGGAATTGCCCTGGGCAAAGAATTTATGATTAAGACCCCAAAGGCAAATATAGCAACAACAGAAATAAATAAATAGGACTTAATTAAATTTTAAAGCTTCTGCACAGCAAAGGAAATAATCAACAGAGTGAATAGACAATTTGCAGAATGGGAGAAAATATTCTTAAACTATATATGTGACAAAGGACTGATATCTACAATCTACAAAGAACTCAAACAAATCATCAAGAAAAAAAAAAACCCTATTAAAAAGTGGGCAAAAGGCAGGAACAGAAGTTTTTGTTTTAAAGAGCCTTTAGTTTTGAAGGTTTCTCTGAATTTCTACAGTTTTTGTCTAATACTCTCGCATAATTTGGGCTATATTATTTATATACATATATAAATATATAAAAATACATATGTATCAAGTAGATTGTTGACTTCTGGGCAAAAATAGTCTTATTCTTCTTTAAATCTCCTTGTTTGAAGAGTGGTGTGGATAAATGAAAAGGTCATGGACTGTGGAACCCACTGGAGATTCAAATGCCAGCTTTTTACTTGGGCAGGCTCCTTGATCGTCTTAAATCTTAGTTTCTTCCTCCTGAAAAATGACGGTAAATGGTGTTTCTTCTTCAGAAGGTGGTAAAGATTAGGTGAAATAATTTATGTAGTTCCCTACCATAGTGACTGGCATATGTGGAAAGTCATAAATATTAACTACCTTTATTCTTATTAAACTTTTTTGCTTAGCATTCATCACAGTATTTTGTAAACATACTAGGTGCTTAATAAACATAATAAATAATAATAGTCAATTCTGTTAGATGTTTATTAATTTGTGTTTTCAATGTAATGTTTAATAAATGTTAGATCAAAGCTTTGTTTTCCCCCTTTCATCTTAATTCCATTTCCATGACATTTAAGGTGTAAATATTGCTAATCACAGCCAATTTTCAATTCTCAGGCACAGGATGCAAGTGGATATTTACAAGTCACATTTCTCTCTTTTAATAACTAAGACTAACTAAATAGAAGTACTCTTCCATACCTGAGCCCTTTCCCACATAAATTCATAACATTTGCAGTAGTAAGTATTTGAATGGCTTTTTCAAGATAAGATCTTGGCGATACAATAAAGTAGATCCCAAAACTTGGATCCAACCTGAAGGTCAAGTGGGTTTTTGACTTTATACAGGAAGGAATTCAAGAGTGAGCTGACAGTGTAAGGCAAAGCAAGTTTATTGAAGTAAGAAAGAAACAGAAGGAAGGCTTGATCTATAGGCAGAGCAATAGCTATCTCTCAGAGCAACAGAGAATAGCCCTTTGTGAATTTCTGGAGTCTTATTTTATATCTTTTATTTAATTTTATGTTAATTTGAGGGAGAGTTATTTATACGATTCCTAGGGAAGGAGTGGGGAGTTTCTGGAACTGAGGGTTCCTTTCCTTTCTAAACCACGTAGAGTGACTTCTGGGAGTGGTCATGGCATTTGTAAACTGTCATGGCTCTGGTGGGAGTTTAAGTACGCCAATGTATTATAACTAGTGTATATCGAGTAATGAGGGTAACCTGATGTCGTTTTTCTTTGCTATCTGTTCTCCAGCTGGTTTTGGCCAGTTTCTGTGCCATCTCCTATTTCATCAGAGACCTTGTTTCAGTTCTTAAGATTTTTTATTGAGCAGTGTCTGCCGGTTTCCTATGTCCCTGGGATGTTCTACTCCAAGCAATTCCATATCTCAATTTGGAATTCTGCTTCAAGGGCTGAATTAGTCAATAGATGTTTGCTACACTTCCCCTCTCTGCTGTTATGCTCTGACTTTCACCAAACATGCTAAGAATCACTCTGAATAGGCTCTTTTCCGTATATCTTGTTTTGCAGCACTATCATTTAAACATCCAGAGAACTTTTGGAGAATGCTTTCAGGGAAAGCTAAACAATTTCTTACAACTGCAAGGAAAGTTTTCTCCTTTGATTGATAATGGCTTTGGAGAGCCACAGAATCAAACATTTTACTTTTATTTATTCCTTTACTTATTTTGCTGGACTTGCACAATAAAAAGACGTTATGAAATCTATTTCTAATCATTTCCTAATCCTTCTTTGCATTAATGGGAATTGCTCCCAGTCAGCTGACATTCTTTCTTTAGATTGCTCTGCCTTCCTGTCCAGTTTCACTTCATCCGGCCAGCAGCTACGGTGGATCCATAAATAATGCCACTTTAAGACTTCCCTATCGATCTAGACATAGCTGAAGTTTGACTGTGTGTCCGCTGTTCCAAATCATATTCTCATCTATAAGATCTTCCTCTGTATCCTTCACCTACTTTCTTCAAATGTAAAGATAAAGTGGGAGATAAATTACCCTTGCCTGACGGTTTCTGTGTCTTTAATTTTCTGACTGACTTTTTGAAGACTGACAGCTTTCCATTTTCTTTCACATTTTTCCTTCTTGAGAGGGAAATTGAAAAGAAACTCTGTCATCTGAGATGCTGTTGTCCATTTTCTTCCTTTCTTTTCATCCACATTTTACTTGCATTTGCTTTATTCGACTTGAATCAATCTTCTCACATAAAGTTCTTTCATGGTTTTTTTTTTTTTGTAAATCAGTTTTGTTGAGGTCTAGTTTATAGAACACAAAATTTACCCTCTTTCCTAATAATTTTAAGAGGAAGGAAAATGAAGGAGTAAGAGAAAAATATGTCTTTGTTCACATATTTTTTATTCCCACCTTTTATTTGCTCTTTAGTCAAAAATACAACCAACTTTTGATATTTGTATGTTTTCTGTTCAGATTTTTTTACAGTATTTCTTGCCAGCCTTTTTCTATTTTCTTCCACGTTGGATCATGAATTTCTCTGGTCTATAGTATGTCTTTCTCTCTGGTAAATATTTATTTATTTATTTATTTGTTATTATTGTACCTCAGAAACTCAGATTTTGGAAGCATCCAGATAATTTTATAAAATTCTGTGAATTTGTCATTGAGATATTTGGTATAATGTTAGCTGTACCTTGTACACTGACAGAATACCTAAGATATAGAGCACAGAACAATAGAAGGCATAAACGAGACTAAATCAATGCACAACATGCATTATAGTCTAATTACAATATGTACTAGGAATTGTTAGTAGGTAGGAAAATGATGATTACTAGAAAATATTGATTTCACAGCATACTAAATTTAAAACAATTCTAAGCTTGGTGAAATTTTTGGCTTCATGTGTATGTCAACCAAATCGCAAGAGGAAATTATTAATAGAACATATGCAGTGGAATTCATCATTTCATTAATTAAGAAACCGTGTGTGGAATACCTGCTAGGGCTGGAGTCTGATTCTATGCAATAGCGTTGCAGTAAATGAAGACTTACAAGTTCTGCATTGTAGACTTGAGCCATCTAATAGAAAAGACATTACTCACATGTGGCTATTTAAATTTAAATTAATTAACATGAAATGAAATTAAAAATCATGTCCCTCAGTTGCATAAACCACATTTCAAGTGTTTAGTAGCCACATGTGGCTAGTGGCTATCCTAGTGGATGGAGCAGATATAGAGCATTCCAACATAAGGAAAATTCTACCAGAAGGGGCTATCTTTAAGACCATGCTTTTATTTTTGAAAGTTTGATAATGAATCATCTTAAACACATAGAAAAGTAAAGAAAATATTACAGACATCTATAGAATTACTACCAAAATAAAATACATGTAGTTATTTGTCTCAGCTTATTCTTTCTTTTTAAAAATAAGAAATAAAAGGTTACAAATAAGCCCCCTATTCCTCTCTCTCTCTCTCTCTCTCTCTCTCAAGGTAACTATTATCCTAAAGATGGTACAAGTCACTCACAAGCATATTTTTGAACTTTTATTACATAGTGATATATTGATAAACAATATAAACTATTATTTTGTGCTTTACAATGTTTACATGAAAGGTATCGGCTATTTGCAACTTGCTTTTTTTGTTGTTTTCACTTAACATTTTATTTTGAAATTTAACTTTGATGATGCATGTAATTCTCACATGCATTTCTATAATTCTACATATTTACTTGTTCTACAGTATTTTCTGTACAGAAAAACCCACTATGTTTACATCCATTTTTTGAATAAGAAACAGGAGCTTTCCAACTGAGGTTACATTCCAATCATTTTACAGGCTCTGTTGGACAGGCCAACCTCTGTACCAGGCTTGATAAGAGTTAAGCAGCCCACAGATTCTAAATCTTTTAAGAAAGTTCACTGCAGAAGGTGGAAAGGCAGCTTCCCTCCGTGGTACTGTTTGATGTCCCATCGTGACCTCGCTTTAGACCTCTGAGAGGTCTTCTATTTACTCTCTGGCAAGAGCGTGGGTCAGGTACCCAGTGATTCTGCAACCCTGTGCCTCTGTGGGTCTCTGAGTGAATGCTCTTCTCTGGTATCTTGTTTATTGTCTCCTTCTTAAATAAATGGGTCTCTATGTAAATCAAGTCCTAAAAAAATAGCTTGCTAATCACACTCATTTTTTTTTGAGGGGGAAAAATAAGTCACTAAATTTATGTCAAAATTTCCACTCTACTTGAATATATTTAGCTGCTATCTTTTGATGTTCTGATCTCATACATTTAAAAGCAACTCTTGGTTCCTAGCTAGGAAGACAGGCAGCAAACATTAGGTCTATTTTTCCTTCCTTTTTCCTCCTTCTCCCCAAAGATTCTGTCCTTTATGGAATGTGAAATCAGCCTGGAGATTTTTAAGAATTTCAATGTAGTATTGACTCTATGTTCTCCATCCTGGGTGTTTAAAGTGTGCCTTTCTTATACTTTCCTCAGGTTATAAACCAAACCTGTTTTTCACCTATGAGACAAGACTGCTTTTGTACCATTTCAAAGACAGGGAAACTTTGAAAACATTGATATATTTCATTGCTACGTTTCAGGCATTTCCACATTTTAGGTTATTGGTTTAGAAAAGAACATTAGCAAATTGGACATTTCAACAAACTGAGGATTCAGAGGGGTTTCCGTGATTGATTATCAAAACCTGCCTGAGGGTCATTTTCACAAATTGTATATTCTAGCAAGCCCACAGAAAACATATTAGAAAAGTAATTACTCAACTCAATTCAGTTTAAAAAGGCAGTATATACCATCTTAGGTGCCTCCTTATAGCTGGGGCTGTATTTTTTCCCCCAGCATAACACTTTTTTTGTCCCAGTAAAATCTAGTTTAATGTCAAAAGTATAATGCAGGTAGTAGGACTTGTGGTCTCTCTTAAACAGCCATTACTTTTTCCTCTCAGAAAGCAAGATTTCTGAGGAATACAATATTAGTGTTTGGAATACAAATAGAACACCTAAGTACTCTTCTTTCTGGTCGTCTGATGGAGTGGTCACCCTAAATAACTTTACAACTGAAAATAGCTAAAAATTCTGGCTAAAATATCCACCATTGACATGGAACTAATACAAAGTATCTGAAATATGCAGACACACACACACCTGAAAAAAGTGAATCCTGGGAGGTAAGCTAGCATTTCAAATGAATGAATATCACCTGTGATGAACCTTGTTGAGTTTAGGATTCTGTTTTAATAGCTACATAGGGCATAAGAGAATGGAAATAAAGACTAGGGCCAGCATAAAGTGGGCACATATTAGGAATTTCCAATATCAATATGGGAATCCAAAGAGCTACTCCTTCAATGTAAGAGTGAATGATAAATAAACTAACTACCTAGAGGAGGACCACATGGAAACCTGTATCATTTGACCTTGATGCTGGTTGGAGTGAAAATGAAACTTCTTTTGAGAATTAATAAATAACCAACTGCCTTTACTTAGGTTTAGAACCCCAATTACTGTTACCTGGTATAACATAAATCATCTTAAGCAGATAATTCCAAGTAGGTAATAACTTGAGGTAACTGGCAGAATCAAATACAATGTTCCCTGGAGAAATCCAACTTTAGCCAACACTTCAAACAATTGCTGCAGAAGATTTTCCAAGAAATGTGATGTCACAATATAAAATTATATGCTATATAAGCAAACAAGGCCCCATTAGTTAGAGCCAGAAGTAACAACAGAGAGAAAAATTCTCTCCCAAAGTCTTCATTAATGACATTATCAAATATAGAATATAAAATGAATATGTTTAATGTATTTTGAGAAACAACAGAAAGGATTGACATCATGAATAATGTAAAAGAATATAAAACAACAAATCACATGTGAAAAAATCAAATAATGTTTCAGATATAATAAATGTAATAATTAAAATTTAAAAAGTAACTGAAGGGTTATAAGAACAGATCAAATTATGCTGAAAATAAAAGTTGTGATCTGGAAGAAAGATGCAAAGAAATACAGCATATGTTTCAGAGAGAAAAAAAGACTGAAAAATTTTTAAAGGTGTCAGGAAGCATGAGAATAAAGTACGTTGACCTACAAAAAACATGATCAGAGTTTAAAAGGTGAGAATGGAGGAAACGGGATAGGTAATATTCCAAGTGACAATGACAGAATTTTTCAGAATAGTTGAAAGGCATCAAAGTATATGTCCACAAAACCTATGATGAAACCCAAACAGACTAAATACAATAAAAATAAATTCATATGTACATGAAAATTCATATAATATGTATATGTGTGTGTATATATTTATATATATATATAAAGTTGTACAACACAAAGACAAAGAGAAGATTTTGAAAGAAGTCAGAGAAGAAAGATAAATCACCTACAAAGAAATGGTAATTAGCCTAGCAGCTGAATTAAGTGTTTCCCATTAAGCTGAGATGCTGTGTGACTTGCAAGATTAGATATTAAGTATTGCAGCTTCCACCTTGGTCAAGAGGAACATTTTAGTGTAAGCCAGCTCTCATGTAAGGAACCCAATTACCCTGAGAACATCATGCTGTGAGGAAGCTCAAGTTTGTCATGTTGGATGGACACTGGTAGAAAGAGAGAAGTCTGCCTAAAGTGTTTCAGTTTTTCCAGCTGAGATGCCAGAAATATGACTGAAGATGCTTTCTTGGATGTCTACCTTTCTCAAGCTTTCAGTACCAGCCCCTATCTCCTTGAAATTGCATGTGAGACTGAAATCTGTGGTCTAAGTCAACTCATAAAATTGTGACAGTAAACATAAATTATTATTTTCAGCTACTACATTTTAGGGCACTTTGTTATTCAGCAGGAGATAACTGAAACACGCTACACTTGGAGATAAATTAATCTTTACAAACAGACCAAACAGCAAATGTCACCACATTTTACAAGATTAGTATCATTCAGACCATATTTTTTGTGAATGTGTATATCTCAGCATAATTAGAAACTAATAATAATGAATGATACAGTTAGGGAAATAAGCAGTTGAAAACAATGTCTGGAGCAAAGAGGAAATCCAGATGGAAGTTTAAAAATATGTATAAATTAGCTATAAATAAAATACCATAGATCAAACTTGAATGGTACAGCTTATGGCTATGTAGAGGTCGAGAAAATTTTATTGCCTTAAATTTTCACGTTGAAAAAAAAATGGAAGAACTAATGATAATTAATGAATTAAGTGAATCAGGGTCTAGTTAGGAGACAGAAACCATACCAGAAATTTGAAGAGGGAACATTTAACACAAAAAACTGTTAACTAAGAAAAAAGTGGTGAACTATTCAGAAGGGCAAAAGAGTACTCTAAAACCTAACAGAGAGAGAAACTGTAGAAGCTTGATTGTTATTTGTGCACGGAAATGCTACTGATTTGTGTACATTGATTTTGTAACCTGAGATTTTGCTGAATTTATTTATCAAATCCAGGAGTGTCTTGGTAGAGTCTTTGGGGTTTTTTAGGTATAAGATCATATCATCACCAAAAAGCAATAATTTGACCTCTCTCCCAGTATGGATACTCTTTATTTCTTTCTCTTGCCTGATTGTTCTGGCTAGGACTTCCAGCATTACATTGAATAGAAGTGGTGACAGTGGGCACCCTTGCCTTATTCCAGTTTTTAGGGAGGGTGCTTTCAACTTTTCACCATTGAGCATGATGTTGGCTGTGGGTTTGTCATACATGGCTTCTATAATTTTCAGATATGTTCCTTGTATGCCTAATTTTTTGAGGGTTTATATCATGAAAGTTTGCTGGATTTTGTCAAATGCTTTTTCTGCGTCTATTGAGATATTTGTATGGTCTTTATGTTTGCTTCAGGTGAGTCCTATTCTCCACCATAGCAGAGGCAGCTGGGTAAATGAGGCTGGGTGGAGTTGGGTCAGGTGAGTCCGTTTTCAGTCTCCACAAAAGCTGGTAAGGTAGCTGTCTTGGCACGGGTCAAACATCTCTCCCATGTTGCTGAGAATAGCCACCACGGAGGGGCTGAAGTGTCTCACCAAGCCAGAAAGTGTGCTTGTGGGAGAAGGGTCATCTGAGATTCACAGTCTGGCTGCCAGGAGTGGGATTCGCTCTTCTCTCTCCTCCTGCGTTCCACGGTCTCCCTCTGGCACCCACCAGCAGGCTGGAGCCCAAATCAGCTAAACTCCCCAGCAACGGACAGTACTGTTGAGCTGGCGTCTTCCCTGTTCAGGATCCCACCCTGGGCCGAGTAAGTGCACAGCCTTCCTGTGTGAGGGGAGTGCGTGCTCCGTGAGTGTGCTGCGTCTCAGAGCCACACAGTGCTGTCCTCTCAGTTCTGTCCAGACTGGCCCCCTTGCCTCCTGAGGTTAGTTCACAAATCCGTCTGTTCCCCTCAACAACACAATGGAGTCCTGGAGGTACGGGACCTGGCCTGTGGGCTTGTCTCCAGGTTCCGGAAGATCAATTCCTGACCGTGCCAGGGAGAAGCGTGCTGGTCCCAAGTTGCCTATGGGGTGCTCAAGAAGGTTTGACATCTCTCCGTTTTGGGGTGTTCCCTGCCGTGATGGAGCTGCCATGCAAACAGCGCCAGGGAGGGCCGGTGAGTAGGAAGTTCAAGTCTGAGCACTCCTTAGTCCACAGCAGGTTTTTAGGAGGAAAAGTCTGAGTCCCACTCTCTGTGAAAGCCTCAGTGTGGTGGATGCACCAACAGAGTGGATGCAGCTGCTCCTGAGAACGCTGGCTGCGTTGTCTCTCGTGGCATCTGCAGCTGGGGGAGGGGCAGGGGAGGAAAAGAGTCTGAATGGAGGAAAGCTTGATCATCTCTGTCCCTCTCTCCAGAAGGCAGCCCGCCTGGGACGTCGAGGCTCTGGGGGGGGGGCGGTGTCACACAAATCCCCTGGGACCCACTGGCCTCCATGGCTTTCACAGTGTTTAGCAGATAGTAAGTGCTCAGAAAATGATAGTTAAATTTCATATATGATGTAATTTTCAATCTTTTTATCCATTAACATTGATGGATAGGCTTTACCAAACTACATACTAAGCTATACAAATAAATAAAACAGATACAGTACTTGCCTCTGTGAAGTTTACCGTCTAGCAATGGAGAAAGATGTTAAGCAATCACAGAGATAAACATAAAGAAATAAATGATAAGAAAGTAAAATAACAGGTAGAGGGGAGATTTGTTTAGATTGAGGGAATCAAAGGAAATCTTTTCTGAAGGAATAACATTAGAGAGAGACCTGAAAGATGCTTTCATATCTGCTTATGTTAAAAAGTCTTATCTAGTTATATCCCTTTCAGTCTTTAAATTTCACTGTAAATGACATTTTTGTAGTTTGGAATTCAGTATCTACTCAAAAAATATGTTTAATATTGCCATGTGACTATTAAGCTCCCTATAAATACTTATTGAAATTTTCAGATTTCTATGCCTTATTATAGTACATTACACATAGTGGGTGATCAATAAAACCTTCTCAGCATTGGATATCAACATTTATAAAAAATATGCTAGGTACAGGATTCAACCTATGTTTTTCTAGAAGTTTATATATTTTTTAAAAAAAAAAAGGAAGAAAGAAAAAGAAAAGAAAAGTCTGTTATGGACATTCAGAAAAGCATCTCCAGAAAATAGTAATTAAGATATAAAAAAAATTAATGAAAGTTACAAATAAGGCTTTCTTCCATAAATTGCCACTTTATGATCATTCAGCCCTTCTTTATGTAATCCTGGCTAGAATTACTTTTGGGAGCCAAATCCCTAGAGTCTTGTGTTCTTGGCTGGGCCAGATAAAGTTATTGCTTGTAAACCTCCTAAATTCTGAATACTGCATTTTCCTGCTTACTACTCTCATAGGTCTGCAAAATAATGGGAAAGAAAGAAAAAGGAGGCAGTTTGAACACTGGGTTCATTAAAAAGCAAAGATAAAGTCAATGTTGCATCTTGAACTTAATCAGATATAATAGTATTTTTCCTTGAACTGTATAAAAGAAATTTCTCTAGATTTAGGTACTTGCATAAATCAGAGATGTAAAAATGAAGCATTTATTTAGAAACTTTTTTCCACCTTGCTACAATAACTAACCACACTGATAAGGAACGTAAAGCAAAGGAAGGCATTTTAATACCTACTTAATAAAATCTCATACTTGGAACACTGAATTGTGTATCAAAAGACTCTTGCTTCTCAAGAGACTGGTACCATTTTGCGAATGTAGCTTCATACTACTGTGTTTCCTTTTTCCCACGTCAACATGATGCAGTGCTTCATTATGGGATAGAGGAGAGGAAACAACAGAGAATATGAAACTAAGATATTAGTATTGGGTTAAAGATTTGAAAATTAGATAAAAGGCCAAAATGCTTTGGCCTTTGTAGCTGCCTTCTGCTCCCTACCAAAAAGCAAAAACAAAAGCAAGCAAACAAAATATATCCAGGTAGTGAAAACAATATGCATCTGGGATCATTACTTATGTGCATAGAGGCTTTGCCTATTAATTCTGGTATACTCTGAAAGTTTACAGCACAGAGTTAAAGCAGTTCTCTCTTTGTGGAGGCACTTAACATCAGCAGTTAGTTCTGTCTCTACTTGTGTATATGCTGGGACTGAAATAGATTCTAGGAGAGCATTCCATGCAAATTCAAGATTCTAGAACTTCTCAGATTCTCCCATTTCCTTTAACTTCCCAGTCATCACTGGCCCCTTAGAAAGCACAATCCAGAATTCACTGGCGTCAAGAAAAGAGATGCCAGGACAGTCTTTTGCTAGCATAGTCACTGAACAGAATTTAAGTTCCCATCAGGAGAGGAGTAAATGTGTAAGTGTGTGTGCGTGTGCGTGTATGTATGTACCACTGTGTACACACACCCAAACTCTTACTTGAACTCCAGTTTAGAAAGCAAAATTTCTCAATTTCTTTGAAAAAAATAGATAAGGTTTATATTTTCACACATATGCCCACATTCAACTTTCAACTTTGTCATTCTGGGCAAAGAAAAATAAACTTGTGAGCTAATGGTGATGATGATGACTGTCAACCACCATCACTATTGGCTGCACTCAACCCTTTGCCAATGAAAAATCATCATCACCATTACTCATAGTCTGAACAGAAAGTAACTGGCACATCTTGAATCTTACGCCACAAAGCCATAGGTGTTTTAATCAGGTCTAGCAATTGATGTATGTGGAACAAAGCACAGTGGGTCCATGCTATGGCAAAGAATTGGTGAGGTATAACAGATGGTTTATGAGTACTGCCAACCATGCAAGACAGCGTAGATTTGGTGGTAAAACATGCGTGGTCCTTTATTCTGTCATCGCTAATACCCTTGCTCTTGGCACTCCACTTTTTGCCTGCCCTTCCTGGAGCTGGCAGGTCTCTCTGGTTGATCTTTCATGCCCCATCTGTAGCTGAGAGACCTACAAAAGACACGGCGACACTGTGTCTCAGAAAGCCACTAGACCCCTGACTGCTCACAGTAGTCTCTCAGATAATTAAGGTAATAAGCATCTGAAAAGCTGGTTTCTTTGATTTTGTAAATCTTTTAAAGCTGCAAATAGAAAAAGGCCTAGGAGTTTATTTATTCAGCAAATATTTATCATGTATCTACTATAACCAAGGCATTGTACTAGTTCCTGGAGACATAACCTCTATTCACGCATCTTCATAAGCATTCAGCTAGAACAATTATTTGACATTAAGTTCATGCGATTCACCATTGTGTTTTTCTGTCTTTGTCTCTGCACTGTATTTCATGACTTTTCTGCGTGCATGTCCTCCTCCTTTTCTTTCTCTGCCTAACAAAGTGCAGGCCATTTTTCCCCCAGCTTTATTGAGGTATAATTGATAAATAAAAATTGTGTATATTTAAGGTTTAAAATGTGATATTTTGGTACACATATACATTGTGAAATGAATTACCACAATCAAGCTAATTTACATGTAAATCACATCACATGATTATGATTTTTGTGTGTGTGTGAAGAGAACACTTAAGATCAATTCTCTTAGCATATTTAAAGTGTACAACAAATATTATTAACCGTAGTTACCATGGTGTATATTAGATCTCCAGAACCTATTCCTCTCACATAACTGAAACTTTGTACCCTTTAACCAACATCTTCCTATTTTCCTCTCCCCCCATTCCCTGGCAACCACCACTTTATGTTCTGTTCTTATGAAATCAACAAACGATAACAAGTGTTGACAAGAATGTGCAGGAAAAAGAACATTTCCACACTGCTGGTGGGGATGTAAACTGGTATTGCCATTTATGGAAAACAGTAGGGAGATTCCTGAAAAAATTAAAAATAGAGCCACCTTATGATCCCATAGTCTGAGTATATTTTCAAAGGAAATTAACTCAGTATCTTGAAGAAATTATCCTAACATTTATGTTTTTTGCAACATTATTCACAACAGCCAAGATATGGAAACAACCTAAGTGTCGTAGACAGATGAATAGTTAAAGAAAATGTGTGTGAAATATTATTTAACCTTCAAAAAGAAGAAAATCTTGACATTTGTGACAACATGGATGAACTTGGAGGACAGTTTGCTAAGTGAAATAAGTGAGACACAGACAGATGAAAACTGCCTGGTCTCACTTATATGTGGAATTGAAAAAGTCAGTCATAAATGCAAGCCAGTCTTAAAACCATAGTGCTGATGCTGAGGCCAGGAAGGCCTCTCAGATCACCTCAATGAGAAATGATCTTTGATCAGCCACCCTACTGTCTTTATTGTTTGTGCCATTCAAAATGGACACCATAGAATCTCTTCCTCTTGAGTGTGAGATGGACTTAGTTACTTCAAATGAATAGAATTTGGCAAAAGTGATGGGATATCACTCCTGAGATTAGTTTATAAAAGAGGGTGACTTCCATCTCCCCCTCTCCCCCTCTCCCTGCCCACTCTCTCTAACTTACTCCTATGGAAGCAGACTGCCCTAGCATGAGCTGCCTTATGAAGAGATATCCGTGTGGTAAAAGACTAAAGATAACCTCCAGCCGTACCTAGAGAGGAACTGAATTCAGCCAACAGCATTGTGAGTCAGCTTGGAAGTAGGTTAATCTCATTTGAATCTTGAGATAACTGCAGCCCCAGCTAGCATCTTATTTGAAGCCGTAGGAGAGACTCTGGGCCAGAGGACCTAGCTTAGCCGTGCTTGGATTTATGACCCACAGAAATGACAAGATAAATGTTATTTTAAACCTTTAAGTTTGGGGATACTTTGTTATATTGCAACAAATAACTAACACAATCCTGCAATTGTAGCTCTTTGTATAATATAGTAATTAATTCATTGATTCATCAACTATAAAGTGGGTAGCTGCTATTCTTTCTGCCAGGTGCTGTGTTAGCAAGATAAATCAGAGAGTCAAAGAGGATGAAGTAAGTACAATGGTACTGTTAATAATCAGGGTCCAGAAGTTAGAAAGATCATGGTTTGAATCTTTACTGTGCAACTTAATAGCTGTGTGTCATTTCAATAAATAATTAACCTCCTCAAACCTATTTTCTCATCTGTAAAATGAAGATGATGATAGTACTTATCTCAAAAAGTTTTTGTGAGAATTCTAGGACATCCATCACATGAGGCACTAAACATAGTGGCTAGCAGATAATGATCTTGACATTGATATATTAATTATTTTTTTAAAAAATATAATATTAATTGGTCTCAGAAACCAAGTTAATGTCAAATAATTTTGACAGACATTAAAATCTAATGGCTCAAGTGATCTCCAAGAGACAGGTCAGCTATTTTGTAGGAAATACTTCCACTGGAAAACTATACTTCACATAGCCTGTCTTTTGCTGTTCCGGTAATACACTTCTGCTCAGAGTTTTCCATAGCAGGGAGCCAAAGACACACAAGCAGAGATTTGTATTTACAACTAGGACCCAAAGCTTTGGTCTGAAAGGTTTATATGAGATTCACTAGGAATTGTACCTGCATGCAACTGTATCTTCTCTCTTTTAACAGTGATAAGGGAAAGCTTAGGGTGGGTCTTCAAGGAAAAATTCAGGAAAATCTCTGTTTTGTTCAATGGGAAATGTGCTAGTCTAGGGCCGAAGTGCTCACATTGTAGTGCTAGCCAAGTTGTTAGCACTGTAATAAACTTGAGCAATTCTTTTACATTTTCCCATGATACTTTACTCATACTAAATAATACTTTCCATATTCATCCTGCAGAGGTTTTCAGATTATAAGAATTAACTTCTTATTATAAACAAGTAGGCAAATACAGAGAAATATAAAGAAGAAACATAACCACCCCAAATCAATCTCCCAAACATATCCATAATTAAGATTCTTTTAGTAGTTAATTCATTTTTTCCAGCAGTTAATTTCTTATGTTTCTACCATATACCAGGCACTGTGACTTCAACTTTGTTATACATGTTGGTATACTTACATATGTAACTTAAATATATAAACTAGATAAGATTGTGTATGGTTTCATATCCTCTCTTTTTCATTTAAGCCTAAGGTTTATTAGATTGGTCTTTGAAAAGATCTTCATTATGAAGTGTGCAACAATGCATCAATTAAGTGGCTATATAATAATTAAATAAATCCCTAAACTTATTCTTCTCCTGATGGTATTTAGCTTACTGGCTATATTTCTCTTCATACATATAATTTTCAGTCTCTGAATATTTTCAAAGACTAGCTCTCCAAGAATGATCTTATGGACAAATAGACTTGGGTATTTTAAAAGCTTCTGACAACTTTTCAAGTAAGATGTACTAGTTTATGTTTTCTATAGCAATGTATGAGCATAACATTCTCCCAAGTTTATTTTTAAGATACACACACAGAACCTTAGGTAAAAGTTAGAAATGAATGACCATGCAGAGCAATCTAAAGTAGCAAGGCTTCTCATTCCTGCCATGTATTTGGAAACACTGTGGGCTGTGACAGACAAATGAGCTTGTAGAGCACGAAGGGTTTTTCCTCAGGTGTCCTGAGATATTCTCATTTAACAGGCATTCGGTTGCAAGGCTCTGGCTCAAAGCAGACACTATAAATGTTGTGGAAGGATGACTGACTGCACAGAGCTGATGGTGATAAGAGCAAACACCAAGTAAGAGAACACGAACACACACACACACACATACACATGCACACATACATACAGATCAGGGGATCAGGGTTTTCCTTTATTTTTGCCAGATCATCCCCGTGGTTGAACACATCTGCTGTATTTCCATTGAAAATAAAACATTTTGGTTGGATGTGAAAATCTGTGTCAGGAAATGCCCCCAAGAGAACAAAACACGTATCTGGTGATAATGGATGTTATTACTAGAAGCAACGTTTGTCTCTTTTTTTTTTTTCCCCCTGACTTTCACTCAACCATAGTAAATTTTAATATGTGTGTCAGGTTTCCTGCAATTTATATAAAATGAAACTCTTTGGGGAAGATAACACCCGAATGTCCATATGATTTCATGCTGCTGTCTCAACTTAGATCTAAAGCTAATGTCAGTTTCTCATACTTTCTCCCGGGGAGATGTCAACAGAGCGTGCTGGCTCAAAATGAATGTGTCCCTGTGACTGGTATTTTTGATGGACCTGGCTGTGCTTCTGCTTTTGGAAATCACCCCCTTCTGTGATCACAAGAAAAATAGGTCCATCTTTTAAGACAGGAATAATTTTTGCTCCACTGAGCACTGTTTCTTAAAATTGTTTTTAGGCTCGAAATCTATTGGTTAATCTTTGTGTCATATCTTATTATGCAAATAAGTTCAATATATACTGGTTCCCAAAATAGGTTTTCAAAATCTTACAGAATATTGTACGTTCTTGAAGATTTCAGAACTAGCTAATTTTTTCTTTTATTTTTATAGTCTTCTGAGCTTGCTTCTCCTAGCAATTATCCTTTTGCCCTTTTTACTACCTGAGGGTTGAGATGAATACTTACGGGCACCAGCAGATAGACACACCACCAGTACACACGGAGAGAGTATATATCCAGACAAAGGCAACTAGGATAGTAGAGGATGTGAGACCATGGTTGGTGAAGGACAGTTGAAAGAATTATGGCTTTGGTACTTGAATAAGTCCGACTTAGGAGAGAGGATAAGAGTAATAATATCTGTCCTCAAAAAGATATGGAGTGTGGTCAGGTGAAGATGTGAAGCTCCTTGTGTTGTATAACCCAGCAAAGGGAACTAACAGCAATGAGTAGGTTCAGCCTCCCAAATATCTCCCAAATATTTTTACTTCTCTTCTTCTCAAGTCTCCACCATGCTGGTGTGTGCCATTTTCATCTCTTGCCTGGACTATGACCACGGCCTCATGACTGGTCTTCCCACTTCACTTTCGCTCTCCTCCAACTCATGTCTTTCCCCTCCTTATAACCCTTCAATAGCTTCCCACATCACTTCAGATAGAACTTCAGAATCTTAGATGGCCTACATATCCCTTGAATAATCTTGTCCTTCCCTACTCCCACTTCCAGTTACTTCTCCTTGCCCCTTGTTCTCTGATGCAGCCACAGTGTGGTTCTGTAGGGAAGAGAACACTCCAGTGCCTGTGGGTTTTCATGCTGCATTCTCTGCAGCACGCTCAGTTTCCTCGCATTTTGGAAACTACGGATATGTTTCCCTTACGCTTGGAACTGCGCTTCCTTCTTCAAGCACCCCCTTGGTTTTCTTCCTTGCCCTCTCTAACCCCCACTTATCCTTTAGGTTTCATGCACATTCTTCCCTTCTTGCCCATGCTATGTCTCCCAATTACTTGTTCTAGTGGCACCATCTACCTCTTTTTTAGTGTTTTTCTTTAATTATGTATATAATGACCATTTTTTCCAGCTGTCCTGAACACTCTAGGGAGGAAAACCCTGCTGTATTACGCTGTGCTGTGTGGTAGCACTTACAACACAGTGGGCCAGCACAGTGGTTACACATGGTGAGAAGCTGATAGAACAACTAGATGTGTGTTGAATGAGGGAATGAATGAAAAAATAAAAGGAAGTTTCTTTTTTCCTATTTGCAAAAACTCTAATACTGAAAGTTGTCAGAAGATTAACTGGACTATTTTGAGGTGGGGTGTTCTCCTTTACTGGAAGTATTTCTACAGATGCTAGAAAACCTCTTGGTGGAAACAATGTAGTGGCATATAAAACACCGAGTGGGATAATTGAACTATGTGCTCTTTAGTTGTTCTTTCAAGCCCAGTAATCCTATAATTTGTAAATTATGTTAAAGCTTTTTTTTTTTTTTGGCAGAGGGAGGTGGAGGAGAAGTAATATGGATAAAAAGGTTAGTAAGGAGAAGATTAAAGAGATTGCATTTTTAGCCAAAGATGAATGTTTTGAATGTCTGGCTCTCCAATTCCCATGCAAGTGTTTGTGCGTGTACAGATGCTACATCCCTGAGCATGGATGAGGATGATGTTCACTCATTCATTCATTCATTGAACAGAAGTTTCCTCTGCTGGGGACATAGCAGAGAACAAGAAAATAAGGGGCTTCCCCTCAAGAATCTTTTATCCCAATGGGCAATAAACACAAGATGCGTGAATAAGTAAATAAAAGAAAAGTACTAAGTAATGGATAAGAATGGGGGAGACAGTGGCTTCCTTAGAGTAATCAGAGAAGGTTTATCTAAGAAGGGGGCATTTGGTTGAGATTTGAATGACAAGAAGTTATGTGCAGATCTGAAAGAAGAGAAGGAAGGGCAGAGTGGACCCCTAGAGAGAGGCTCTGAGGCAGAAACAAGCATGGCATGCAGGAAGAGAAGAAGGAAGGCCAGTGTAGTGTGAAGAAGGAAGGAAAACATGGTGCAGAGTGAACATGCCGCAGTGGGTTAGACCAGATCAGGTGGGGATTTGTAGGCTGTGGTGGAGAGACTGAATTTCATGTTAATGAATGAGCAGTCATAGAGGTTGTGAATAGAAAATTTACCTGAGCAAACTTTAGTTTTGCCTTCCTCTTCTTATTTTAAAACCCTTTTACACCTATCTACCCTGTGGCTCACTGTAGGACCTTCAGAGTTTCCTCACTCACATTCCACACCATTCCTAGTTGGAACACAACCCTCTTTCTATATTTCTGTCAATTTTTTTTTCCGAGTTGTACTGTCCCTAGAAAGGCATTTATTTATGTTATTAAAGCAACACTTGTCATCACAGCCTGCAGTATTTCTATTCCATTACCTTTACCCGTGGCCACATTAATTAATGTCAAGTGGATATTTGAATTCTCTAAGCGATCACCTGCAGGAAAAGAAAGAATCTGCTCTCCAGGTTTGTTCATGCCTCTTAGACAAATGTTGGCATTCTTATGAGAGTTGATTTACCCATTTCTAGCCATCACTGCCTCAGAATTATTGACGTTTGGCTTCCGAGCGCTCCACTATTTTGCTTTGTGAACCCAGGCTTGAGCTCTTATTAAACACTAAAAGCACTCATTTACAAATAGTAATGTCCTTGGTGTGACAGTCAGCCCATAGCTTTTCACACTTCTCTTTCAGTGTCCTCCAAAGCTGCCAAAGTCAGCACCAGCCAACTTGTGTCCAAGCAGCATGCCTAAGCAAGGCATAGAAGAGGTGCACAGGCTGTGGTCGTCCCTGCTACGTCGTCAGCACACGTGCCGAGTAGAAGCCACTCCTCAGGTCTAACCCATCCAGCCAGGTAAGTCTAACTTCCACATTCGTATGGAAATGGAGGCTTGGAGGATTTAAATGGCTCACCTAACATCACAGGTAGTAAAAGGTAGTGCTGGGTTCATGTGCCAAGGTTTGTGTGCTACTAAAGTCCTAGCTTTCCATCTTTCTAGTAGAATAGTTGCAAGCCTTTCCTGATTCCTTCAAGCTTCATTCATCACTCTCTTCTCTCAACTTCTTTATCAAATGTTGCCATAATCCCTCAGTTCACACTTTAATTGTGGCCTACTTTGAATTGATCTCTGTTTATTTAATGTGTGCTTGTCTGACGTCCCCAGTTATAACTCTTCTGTAATAGAAGCAGTACTGACAGCTATATTAGGTTCACTCCTATACAGAGTTTTGCACTCAGTGGAAACTCGGTGCTGTTGATTTCCTGGAAGCTCAGGGAAATCTTATGGAATTCTTCTTTGGAATCTCTTAAAATAACAAACATCAAGCGAAGGGTCATTTGGCGAAAGTTTTTGAGAGGTAATGCAATGTAGAGCTAAGAGCTGTGGCCTAATACTAAGAATATAACAATTCCAGTCTCAGTTCTTAACTCTTGGTATCTCTTTGGCCCTACATGAATTAACTTTAGTCTCTCTGAGCCTCAGTTTTCTCATTTGTAAAATGGGAATACGTCACATCTCGATGACTTTCAGTGAGGATTGGAGGTGAGACTAGACATGAAGATGCTTCATAAACTATAAAGTGCTATTCACATAAAAGAGATTATATACTTTAGCACTGGTAGTTTTAACATCAGTTTTCACCTACAATAAGTAACATCTCTCAGTGATTTCATTTTCTCCATGAAAAAAAAACAAAAAACGATGGGGTAGTCTACAAAGTTGTTTCTTGTTTTAACACTCTACGAATTTCTCCTTATGGTGATGGTGAGAATGTGTGGGATTGGCTAGGGTGGCTGCACAAGCCAGACCTTCCAAAGTGATAACTGATGCCTTATATTCAAAGGGCTTCTCACTCACATCCCACTTGCCAGCCAAGAGAATCACATCTCACGTGGGGGCTGTGTGTATCTTCAGGGGAGAGGTGGTGTGGCTCTGCGAAATGCGTCGTCACCAGTACAGATGGGTAAATGCCACTGTCCATGAGTTTATGGTTCTGATGACTCTCATTGCTGCATGGCCTATATCAGCTCACAACGGTGTGCTGATGTCTTCAAACTCTTGTCCCAAAAAGAAAAAAAAACCAAAATCTAAAAATAAACATTTTTGCACTTTCTTTCAAAGTACAATTTTTTCAAGATCCCTTCCCCATATACCCAAAACACAAATTCCTTGACATTTCTCTCTTCTCTTGACAAAGGAAGTGGGCATTTCACAGAGGTGGAGATGGAACAAAAATAATGTTCACAACTGACTGCTAAAATGCAGTTTCATTTAACATGGAACAAAAGCTCTGAAAGTGCTAAAAGGGCCTGGAGATTTTGCCCCAGTGGTGCTAGGTATAAACATGAAGGTGTTTGTGACTCTGTATTTCTTGACCTTGTTGCAACTTCATGTCTTGAATAAACGGAAGCAAAGTAGGCCATGCAGTTGCAGAGCTTTGACTTCTCTAGGAGAGATGGCAGTTCTAATTTTTACTACTAAAGCACTCAGCTACTGAATGTATATTTTCTTCAGAGAAAATGTTTTTTTAAATATTTAAAAGTGCCTAATTTCTTCCCAGGCTCCCAGAAATGTAAAAGCTAAATGGAAAGATCAAAAGAGTTGGATTGACTTTGGGCACCACAGCACTCATGAGTACAAGTTATTCTTCTCTGAGTTATCTTTTGAAATATAGATTATTTCACAGATTATTCAACTTCTCACCATCAAACTGCAATGGCTGCAATATATTTATGAAAAACCATTGACATTCCAGAATCCTCCATAATTTTTCTCCAAGCAACCACCTTTCTCATCATATCCCTTTCTCTAATTCTCCAGGCATTCTGCATTTTGGCCATCCAAATCACCTATCATTTTCTTCAACTATTAAGCAATTTCATACCTCCCTGACTTTTAGTCCTAGTGTTCACTCAGCTTGGAACAATCTTCTAGTTATTGAAATCTTTTTTTACTCTTTAAGTCCCCATTAAAATGTCACTTCCTCCACAACATGGCTCTTGAATTTCCAAATGGAATATCTGTTCCATATTTTATATTTTGGTAGTTAGTTATTTATACTGTTACTGAGTATTTAGTCTGACTTGCCTAGAAGTTTTCTCTTTTGATCATAAGCAACTTGAGGACAAAAATCACGTTATTCAGCTTTGAATTCCTTGGCTCCTTTTAAGCGGCTGGTGCTTCATAAACGTGCTGTGAATGGATGAATAGATAAATAGATGGGCGGATGAATTAGGCAATAGCATAAACTGATGGAATAAATTATGAATTAAGAGTCTTATCATTACCCTGCCTTAAAAAGATTGCTTGGCACCATTGCAGTATTTCTGTGTGTATATGTGTATCTGCTTTGAATATTTGTTACTTTTATTATTTTTGTGTGCTTCACAGCCTTTCATTTGAGGAAACTTCTCTTACTCATTTCATAGCAGTCTTTTTGGTTCATGAGGCTCAACTGAAGCTTACTCTTTCCTGAACTGAGCACAGAGCCCAGGCCTAGCAGAGTGTTCCGTTGCCCCTGGACCGAGATTGGTTTGAGGGCAGAGGGGAGAACAAGATCCAAGCTGGAACAATTAGACTTTTATCCAAGACATTTGAATAAAGTTAGTGGGGGATACTCTCTTTCTGATCTGGGAGACTGAGTATAAAGTTGATGTGAACTGGAGCTATAGCAGTCTCTGTTTCTACCATCAGGGGAGAAATGTAGAGTTGAGGGATAGGGGAAAAGATTGTGGTGGTGGTATTTGAATCATTAGATCTAGCCAAGCCCAATTCCTAAGATGTGAGTAAAGAAGTCCCCTAATTTATTTAATGTTTTACATTACTTAAAATTCAGTTACTGTTAATTAGCTGGGCATGGTGGTTCATACCTGTAGTTCTAGTCACTCGGAGGCTGAGGCAGGAGGATCGCTTGAGCCCAGGGGTTTGGGGTTGCTGTGAGCTAGGCTGACGCCATGGCACTCTAGCCCGGAGGGAGACTGTTTCAAAAAATAAAAATCAGTTACTGTTACTTGCAAGCAAAAGAATTGTAATTAACACAAGAGTATCCAAATAAATTGGCCCAATATTGTTACTTTTTCTAATAAACAATGTTGAGGAAAATCACTGTAGTCAAATGAAAATGTAGTCAGTTACTAAAATAAAGAAAAAACATTCCTCAAAAAGTAAGGTATATAAAAATCTATACCTCCACGCTTTCCCCTTAGCCTCTGCAAGTCCTTATTAATAGAATCTCTTTTTTTCCCCTTTCCCAAACCCATTGCTGCTTTCTCCCTTCACTGCCACCTTTGTGACCCAAAGCACCATCTCCTCTCACCTCCACTCCAACAGTGGCCTCCAACTGGACTTTTGTCCTCTAATCCCTTCCCATGTGATTCTCTGCCCAAGGGCAGGATGATTTTGCTAAACAGTCTGTATCATGTTGATGTTTTACTTGAAACACTTCATTGTCTTCCGTTATTCTCAGAAGAGAGTCCAAATCCCTCAGCTTAATATACAAGACTGTGACTTTCTATTTTTATTTTTCATCTCTCCCTTAGCCCTTTTTTCTTCAGCCATATTTACTTTTATTTTTTACTTCCTTGAGTGTGTCATACTTGTCTTCACTTCTAGTACTTTGCATATTCTGTTCTCCCATCCAAGTACTAACTAGGCTGGACTCTGCTTAGCTTCCGAGATCAGATGAGATTGGGTGTGTTCAGGGTGGTATGGCTGTAGATGTCTGTTCTCAGTTATCCTTTAGAATGGGTTCCTACTCCTTTGTAGTGGGTTGAATGATGTTTCCCCAAACACCATGTCTACCTGGAACCTCAGAATACAACCTTATTTGGAAACAAACTCTTTGCAGAAGTAATTAAGGTGAGGATAGAGATGAGATTATATCGGCACTAAATCCAATGAGAGTGTCCTTATAAAAGACAGAAGAGAACAGAGAGAGACAAAGAGAGAAAGGGGATGTGAAGATGGAGTCAGAGACTGGAGTGACGCAGCTACAAGCCAAGAAACACCAAGGATTGCCCGCAAAAACCGAAAGCTAGGAAAGAGGCATGGGACAGTCTTCTTCTCAGAGGCCCTTGATCTGTGAACACATTGAGTTTAGATTTCTGGCCTCCTGAACTGTGAGAATAATTTTTAGTTGTTTTAAGCCACCCAGATTGTGTAACTTTGTTATGACAACCCTATGAGACTAAAATGACTTTCTTTAGGTATCACTATATATGGTGATATATCTTCTACCACTAGATTAAGTCAAGTGTCCCTTTGATGTGTAGCCATAGGGTCCTCTACTTTTTTCACCTCATTATGTTTAAATTTTCTGTTTGCTTGTCTTCCAGTAGGGTATACTACCTGGGGCTCTGTCTTTCACTGTTGTGTGCCCAGGACCTGTGACAATACTCAGCAGGTGACAGGTTTCCATAAGCATCCTTTGATTCACTTTGTGTACCATGGTCTCCTTGTTCTCTTGGCACCTACTAAAGTGGCTGATACAATACAAATGCTCGATAAATGTCTACTCAGTAATAGTTTCTGTCAGTTGGTTTGTGTTAGCAGTGGTACAACCTATTGACCATGGTCCACACCGTTCCTTGTGTGTGCTAAAAGTGTAGAGCTTGCCCAGAGGGGGTTTCATCTGTAGAGCCCATTATAATTCCACAATCCTTTCTCATGTATAATTGAAGGTAATTGTCCAGGAACCCTGTGAAGCATGTTTAGTAGGTGTACTTATTTCCATTTCACAGGGGAAAAAAGCCAAATATTATATCTAGGATGAGACTGTAGAACTGAAAAGTTCTGATTCTGTATCCATCGTTTCTGCTCTAAGACCCTCATTAACACTTGAACAAAAACATTCCAATCCTTCTCTTATCCATTTAAACAAAATTCTTATAGTGATCCCTGTGATAGGTAAAGGGAAAGCTGCTGGAGAACTTAAACAAGATGACCAGGAGCGTGGAACAGTGGGATTATAAGGGCATAAATCCCACAGGAATCTCAAGTGGCAACAGACAGCCATGAACTCGTATTAGTCTTCTTAGTCCTTTCTGAATGCTTCCTACCATGCTAGAAACATACCATGAAGCCAGCAAACCAGTAGCTAATGTAAAAATTACATGGGGAAAGAGGGAGAAGAAAGACTGGAGAGTGCATACTTGCTCCAAATAAAACAAGCAAAAACGCAACTGTGCATTGTGATGAATCAGTAGTGTACAAAAGCCACGAGGTTGGTGGATGCTGAGAGCAAGAGCAATTGAGAGTGAAAAACAGAGCCCTCTGGGAGTGGAGAGGCAGTCAAAAATAGCAAAATGTTCTTGCTTTCAAAATTTCCACTTGATGGGTATTTGGAGGCTAGTTAAGCCTGGGATTTCCAAATTTCTCTTGAGATAAATAAATGATGTCTTCTTTCTTTGTGTAAGTAAACTCACTATATATATATGTGTATATATATATGTGTGTATACATATATATATATATATAGTGTTCTCATATATGAGAAAAGAAAAACTTCTTTGATTAATAAGAAGGAAACACAGAATGTGTTGAAGCAGTAAATACTCTTTGGGATGGAAAAATAAAAAAACAGTATGTATGTTGAGCAGCTTCAAGCAGCAGGAGCAGAGTTTCCACTCATTCACGTTCCAGGTGGTACACTGTGTGATTAAATGCATAGGCCTTGTCGTTAGACTGACTTGGTACAAATCTTGAATCTGGTACTAACTCACTTGTATGATCTTGGAGAAGTTACTCTGTTCTCCATGTCTCAGAAGCTTCATCTATAAAATGAGGACAAACAATATATGTAATTCATATAAGGAATGATAATGTAAATGATGCAGAATAGTGCATAGCCCACTATAAGCACTCAACATTATTTTGTCTGTTTTAATGCCTATTTTATGTGGATTCAGCCACTAAAGTGGAAAGGTGGTAAAGCAATACATACAATTGTCAAGTGCTCAGACGGTAGGGACAGGCACACCCAGCCAGTTTTTGGCTACTGGGAATGATTTAACTTGACTAAGCCTCACTTTCCTCTTTGGCAAGATAGGATGGGAGGATAATAACACATTTCTCATAAGGTGACTATGCCGTGTAAAGCATTTTCTTGACTTCCTGGCACGTAGTATGAGGTCTAAGAACGGCAGCTGTTACCGTTGCAGAGTTGGAATTCTTAGGTATTGGCTGTGAAACCTGATGGCTTCAAGCAAAATATAATGCATAAAGCAATGAAGCTTTTCGTTCCATAGGCCACTAAGAGAATAAGCTGATTTTATTCAGTCCCCGAAAGAAAAACAAATGAGCAAAACCCAAAACCAACCAAACAACAACAACAACAAAAACAAGAAAGCAGCCCTGCTGAAAGATGATATTGAATTTTTTTTTTTTTTTTTTTAGAGACGGGGTCTCGCTCTTGGTCAGGCTGGTTTCGAACTCCTGACCTTGAGCTATCCACCCGCCTCGGCCTCCCAGAGTGCTAGGATTACAGGCGTGAGCCACCGCGCCTGGCGATATTGAATTTTTAATTGTTGGATGAGGCATGCTTCTGTGTGTGTGTGTGTGTGTGTGTGTGTATGTGTTGCTATGGCTACCAAAGTGATAGCAAGATTTCTCTTATTAAACTTTATTTGGGGGTAGGACCAGAATTGAGATTGCATAAACCTCTATTATGTACTTTTGAGGTATTATCTTTAACCAAGAGAACTTTTGATCTGTGGAGTCAGTTTGATAAATGTCATCACATGCTACTGTAGTCATTGGAAGCCTACATAATTTTGAAAACCTTTAAGAGGAGAGTCTAGGGATAAGAAGATGACTAAAATGTTTCACAAAATTCAGCTTTTAGCTGGATCTAAAAACATAATTTTGATTTGAAACATGTAAGAGCTGAGGCACAACCATTAAGGCAAGAATGCATTGATATGGATACTCCCTGAGGTGGCGTAAAAGCTGTGCTGAGTGGAAGATAAGGAAAGATAACTAGTGTTTCCATAAGCCTGTGTGTGGGGGGAGTATGTGTGAGGCACTGCGCTAAGTATTTTCCTCCATTTAATCCTCTGAGGTGTAGAACGTGGAGGTGATTTAAGATCAGATACCATGTTTCCCCCAAAATAAGACAGGGTCTTATATTTATTTTTCCTCAAGAAGACACCCTAGGGCTTATTTTCAGGGGATGTGTTTTTTTTTAAGTATGGTACAACAATCTACATTTATTCAAATATAGTTAAATCGTTATCTTCTGGAACATCATCACTCTCCAAACCGCGAATTCCATCCTGAATTTCTTGCGACTCTATTTCCTTTAGAACCATTGGCCCCAATCTCTCATATCGAGCAATAGAGCTCTCATGGGGCAGATGAGAAGGGCTGCTCGTCGTCTTTATCGCTCCGTGACAAAATGCATGGGTTGTGCAGATATGCTGCGTAGCCACGCCCATCACTAGGTCTTATTTTCGGGGTAGGGCTTATATTGTGCAAATGCTTAGAAATCCTGCTAGGGCTTATTTTATGGGTGGGTCTTATTTTTGGGGAAACACGGTATTTGTATCAAGTAGGTTGTGGCTCCAATCCTGGCTCTACCAGCTTCTAACTGGGCACCAAATGCCTCCATTTTATCACATACAAATTGGGGCCAAGAAAATCTGTCTTCCTGGTTTTTTTCTCAGGAGTATGTAAAACAGTAAATGTAAAGATCTTACCACATGCCTGGCACATAGTAATTGGTGAATAAAAGAAATGTTACTCTTATTGTTATTATTTTTTATACAATAGGAAATTATGGTTTAAGAGAAGGCAAAAACTGTCTACAACTTGAAATCTTAATGGAGATTTTAGCAAGATGATACGAAATCCATGTTATATATAGGCACTACCAGTTTCTCAATTCTCTCTCCACAAGCCACACTCATGGGGAATCCCTTCAAGAGCCTGCTCACCCATGTCCTCAGGCTTTCACACCTAACATTCTCCTTCCCAATAAGAATGACAAGAATTATGGCCATGTATGTGATATTTACCATGTGGCAGGTTTGTATATTGAAAAAAATAACAGTTCCAAAACCAGTGGCTTAACACACCATTAAAATGAATTTCTGTCTGTCTGAAGCAGGCTGGTGGGAGAGAAAGGGTTGGTGGTGAAGGGAGGTTGTGCTTTACCCGGTCATTCAGGGTCTGGCGTAAATGTGCTTAGCGGGCAGACGGGAAAGAAAAGAGACTGGAGATCTGTGTGGGAGATTTTTACCAGCCGGGCCTCAAAAGACACCCCTTTTCTCCTGCTTCCATTGTTTAGAGATCTAGATGGAAAGGTGTTCAGATGACTGTGTAAATAGATTCCACTTGCTGACCTTTCCCACATGGGAGAGCTGCTTTTGAAACACATTGTTGTGTTATCAAAGCCAGAAGCGGTATGGCCTAGGCAAGACTTAGATTTTGAAACCCCTCTAGCTTGAGTATGATGAAGGATCCCTGGGTAATCTGGGTTCTGATGGAGGGTTCAGGGGAACCTAAGCTTTCCTGTGGGTCCAGGCTGGCACAGGCAGGGCTGATCTTCAGAGATCCCTCACCTCATTTCTTAAAGTTTCAATCCAGCTAAGTGTGGGCTGTGTCATCCAAAAGATCCACCAGTATGGCTAAGTAGCAAAGAAAGGAGAGCTTTATCGAATGTATCACTTTGCAAATCAGAAAGTGTCCGGCATGAACCAAAGGTGCTCTCTATTTTAAGAGGGAAGGGGCAGGTTGGGTTTTATGCTTTACAGGATCCACATGATGCAATAGATCATAATACATATGCAGCAGATTTGGAGGAACAGCTATGCATATTTATGAGGGGAGCAGAGCGCATGCACGATCAGCAAACATGTGTATCATACATCCCATGTTCATTTTGGAGCAGGGTTTAAGCATACAAACGGGGTGTAATTTAGTTCTTTACATCAAAAGGTGAACTATAGGACACCAAAACAGTTTATATTCAGCCTCTATAAGCTGCTGAAACTGGCTTAGAGTCTTCAGTTGTTTATCGGGAAAGGATGTTTGTAAGGCCGGGCCTCTGTCCAGTCAGAGTTAAGGTGGTCTGGGTTGTAAATCAGAGTGAGGAGGGGTCTGATAATTTGCCTGGTAGCTCCTACTCTTAGGGAGTTCAGCAAGAGTGTGGTTTTTCTTGTAGTTAAAGGAATTTAGAATTCGCCATGCCAATGGGATCCTGAACCCTAGACCTGTAGGTAACTTTTATTCCTTAACCTTAAGGACTATCTTAGTTGATAAAGACGCGTCTGTTTTGGACTCCCAAATCAAAGCTGTAACAAACCTTCCCCTTCCCACCATCTCCTGGCTGTGAACTGATGCTGGCTGACTTGAATCATCTACTGATTGAAGCACATTTTTTTAAAGTTAAAAACAAGCTTTTTTACTTAATACAAAAGTGTACAGTAAGTCCTCAATGGTACTGTCAGGTTTTTAGAAACTGCAACTTTAAGCAATACGACATATAACAAAACCATTTTTTCCCTCATTGTTACAATGAAATGATGTTGAGCAAATAGATATTATTCCAGGACCTGCTCTAAGTTGTTTTGCTTAAAGGTACAGTTTCCAAGAACCTATTGATGACATTAAGTGAGGACTTACTGTATTTTCATTGTTAAAAATCAGAAAATAGTATAATTGAAAGGACAAAAAAAAGTGCCCTAAATCTCACCAGATACACACACACACATTTATTTTTGTGTTCATGCTGCATGGTAGAATTTTATGTACAGATGCTCCTCAACTTACTGTGGGGTTCTGTCCTGATAAATCCATAGCAGGTTGAAAATATTGCAAGTTGAAAGTGCATTTAATACCTCTAGCCTACCAAACATCACAGCTTAGCCTAGCATACCTTCAGTGTGCTCAGAATACTTACATTAGCCTACAGTTGTGCAAAATCATCTGGCAACACAGTGCACTGTAGAGTCTTGGTTGTTTATCCTCCTGATTGTGTGGTTGGGTGGGAGCTTGGGCTCACTGCCTCTGTTCAACATTGAGAGAGTGTACCATGCTGTATATTGCTAGCCTGGGAAAAGATCAAAATTTGAAATTCAGAGCACTGTTTCTACTGAATGTGCATTGCTTTCACACTACCATAAAGTCAGGAAATCTTAAGTTGAGCTATCATAAGTTGGGGATCATTTGTATTACTATATGGTTAATACATATGCATAAAATATACATATATATTAATCTTAAATATTATCTTGGTAGCCAAAATATGTACTGTAGCCATTTCAGCTCATCTATTATTTTGTTGGTATTTAGTTCACTTTCAATTTAATCAGGGAATTTAGGACTGAAAAAGAGCCCTAGAGGAGTTTCAGCTGAAGAAATTTGAAGGTGGCCAATGTCCAGATCTCATTTATCCCTATAGACACCAGCTCTTTTCATGATACTCATCTTTTATCTCCAATTAAATAGCACAAGATTCAAGAAGATTCCACAAGGATATTCTCAACTTCTTAGAACTCTATTTTGAAAGACTTAAACATTTTTATGTCTCTGTCTCTAACATTTATAAATAATAAAACTCATAGCACACACTATTTGGGATCAGTGGCCCAACTTAGATCACTGTTTCAGGTAAATTTCTCTGCCACTCATGAGAAAAAAATATCCCATTTATAAAAATTAATGTATTTTGGAGAAAATATTTTAGTTTCCGTTATCCTGAGATTTAAAAACCTCTAAAAATTTCAATTCTTGTCTCTTACAAAAAGCTTAGCAAAACCACAACAATAATATTTGTAAGTCAAAAGATTTGGCTAAATCTGTCACAGACCTGGGATGATATTATTAACTTGAATTTTTTTAAAAAGTACAAGTAGGGAAAGGCATATACAAGTGAGATTTTGACAAGGCTTTATGATTTTTCGTCTGTGTACGTGCTGTATCAAAGACAACTCCTTTGCTCTTTTATGCTTCTGATTTAGGATGCCGATGTTCCTTAGTGTGAATTTGCCTGTTGTGTTGTTTGTATTCTTCTATTTTGAATTCTGTGGAACACGTTCTGTGTCTGAATGAGGACAAGAAAAGCCACAACCCTTTCTGTGATTGCTCTCTAGAGAGACAACTCCAGTTTTAAATTCAAGCAGAACAGATGGCACAGAGGCCTTGACGGCCACTGACTGTGCACTTTCTTTTAATGACTGTAAGTAAATGTCAACATGGCAGGTTCATTTAGAGATATGAAATGGTTCTGCATAGTCGAGAGGCAGCTCGATGTAGTAGAAGGATGCTTGATATCCAAAGGCCTGGATTTACCTCAAACAGCCCTATCAAAAAGTGGGCAAAGGATATGAACAGAAACTTTTCAAAAGAAAATAGACTATTGGCCAAGAACATACAAAAAATGCCCAACATCTCTAATCATTAGGAAAGTGCAAATCAAAACCACAATGAGATATCACTTAACACCAGTGAAAATGGCTTTTATCAAAAAAGTCCCCAAACAGCCAATGCTGGTGTGGATGTGGAGAGATAGGAACACTCCTACACTGCTGGTGGGACTGCAAATTAGTACAACCTCTATGGAAAGTCATATGGAGATACCTCAAAGAACTAAGAGTAGAACTATTTGATCCAGCAATACCACTACTGGATATCTACCCAGAGGAAAAAAAAGACATTCCGTGAAAAAGACATCCATTCTAGAATGTTTATAGCAGCATAAATCACAATTGCAAAGATGTGAAAACAACCCAATACACAAGTGGATTAATAAAATGTGGTACATGTATACCGTGGGGTACCATTACAGAAAATAATGAATTACCTCTTGTATTATCCTGTATGGAGCTGGAGCCCATTCTTCTAAGTGAAGTATCACAAGAATGGAGAAACAAACACCACATGTATTCACTATTAAATTGGTACTAATTGATCAACACTTATGTGTACATATGGGAAGTAACATTCAAATGGTCTCAGGCAGGTGGGAGGAGAGAGGAGGAGTTGGATAAATTCACACCCAACGGATGTGATGTGCACTTTCAAGGATGAGCATGCTTGTCAGGTTGTGCAGAGGCAATTTATATAAGCAAAGCATTTGTACCCACATAATATTCTGAAATTAAAAAAAATTAACCAAGTTAACACTCGCCAAGTGTGAAAATAAAATCTTAGAAAAAATAAATAAATGGATGTTGTTTTAAGGCAAAAAAAGAAAAAAGAAAAATGACAAAGTTAAACATCAATTAATAGAAAAAATTGAAACATTAGAATCAAAGCAAAAACCATTGAAATAGAAAATCAACTAAATAGGTGGGTGTTGTAGCATGAACCTGTAATGCCAGTTATTCAGAGGGGAGACTGAGGCAGAGTGGAGTGGGGATTACTTGAAACCAGGAGTTTGAGGCTGTAGTGCACTGTGATTGCATCTGAGAATAGCCACTATACTCTATCCTGGGCAACATAGTGAGACCTCATCCCAAAAAGGAAAAAAAAGGAAATCAACAAAATAGAGATCAAGAGAACCTAAAGCTGCTTCTTTGAAATGGTTAATAAAGTTGACAAACCTCTAGCTAGATTGCTCAAAGAAGAAAGAAAATACAAGTCAATGATATCAGTAATAAATGAGTGGACAGCTTTAGAACCTCTAGTTGTTAAAGGTTTGATAAGGGAACATAACAAAAATTTTATGGCAATAAATTTGTTGGTATAAATAAAATGCACAAAACCTTATAAGGAAATCATTAGCAATATTGCCATGAGAAGAATTTTAAAAATATAAATAGTCCTATAAATGGCTTTTAAAATCACTTAATTTATAGTTAAGTGCTTATAATTGAATTGCCTCAGCACCTGTGTTGAAAATCAATTGACCATAAATGTATCAGTTTATTTTTGAACTCTTAATTTTATTCCATTAATCTATATGTCTTTATGCCAATACCATGTTTTCATGATTACTGTTGCCTTGTAATAAGTTTTGAAACCTGGGGAGTCTAAATTCTTCTATGTTGTTCTTTTTGAAGATTGTTTTGGTTATTGAAGGGCCCATGCAATTCTATATGAATTTGAGAATAGATTGTTTCATTACTGTACAAAAGGCTGTTGGAATTTTGACAGGGATTGCAATGAATCTGTCCTCCAATTCAATTCCAACACTATCTACCTGGAGATAGCATCAGATCCCACAGGTTAGGGGCTCAGTCCCTAAAACTGCCTTCCCCTTCAAACAACAGTGGCAAATTGGGGCCTCTGGAGTTTCTGATCAACTGGCTTTAGGTTGGTATTGCCATGACTCCCTCTTTGAGTTCAATTAATTTGCTGCAATTGTTCACAGAACTCAGGGAAATACTCGCATTTACCTATTTATTATAGAGGATATTGCAAAGGATACAAATGAAGAGATGTGTAGGCCCAGGTATGGGGGAAGGGGGGCGCGGAGCTTCCATGCCCTTCCTGTGTAGACCACCCTCCAGAAACCTCCATGTGTTCAGCTATCTGGAAGTTCTCTGAACCACGTCTTTTTGGGTTTTTATGGAATCTTCATTACATAGGCATGATTAACAACTGTATAGAAATGTGATTGGACAAAAAGGGTATGATCTAAACCCAGCAAGGCCTGTCTGCTTGGATTCTTCCTGGCTTCTCTGTGAAGTATTCCTTCCTCCAGGGTATGGGGCAGGACCCTCCCTGGAATGAGGGTCTTAGGAACTACTCTAATCAGATTAGAGTCCTGCCTTGGGCAGGTAAAAAGAGAACAGGAGGTGGTCAGAGCAAGATTCTGTTTCCTGAGGCCTGCTCCTGAGGTTTAAAGTGCCCCAACATTATATTGAAAGCAAGACTGTAACAAGGACTATGAGAGTTATTAGCCAATAACTGTGGAGAACCCCCCACACACATATACTTACATATAAAAATCATACTC
>VBSM01003190.1:9425827-9450787 GCA_008086735.1 Cheirogaleus medius | reverse complement strand
TTAAGAGGAAAAAAATTTGTTTACTCAGATATTTAGCTTTTCGTTATTTTTCCTCCTTTTGTGAAAATACAAGTGTACCCTTTATCTTTGCCTTTAGCTTGAAGAGTTATTTTAGCATTTCTTGTAGAGGAGATCTGTTGACAACAACTTCTCTTCATTTTTCTTCATCAGAGAATATCTTTCTTTTGACTTATTCCTGGAGAATCTTTTCATTAGCCATAGAATTCTATATTGATGGTTCTTTTATTTCAGCACTTTAAAGTTGCTTTCCACTATTTTCTTGTCTTTATAATTTCTGCACAACAGACATCACTACAAAGAATAGGCAAGCCACATACTGGGAGCAAATATTCACAATACTGATTTTTGAAAATGGACTTGTATCCAAGTTATATAAAGAATTTTAACAACTCAGTAATAAAAATACAAATAATGAATTTTGGTGAAAAGTTTTGAATACCCTCTTTATAAAGAAATGTTACAAATAACCAATAAGCAAGTAAAAGCATTCAACATCATTAGTTATTAATGAAATGTTAATTAAGACCAAATGAGATATTAGTTCACAGACAAAATCACTAAAATTCAAAGAACTGACAAAAGAAAATATTGGCAAGAATGTGGAATATAGTGCTCATACTTTGTTTATAGAAGTATAAAATGGTACATCCACTTTGGAAAACTTTTAGTTTTTCTTAAAGTTAAATATACATTTGTCCTATGACCCTCCAATTTTACCACTAATTACCAGAGAGAGAGAGAAACACATAATCACATATAGTTTGGAAAAACAATGTTCATATTATCTTTGTTGATCAAAGTCAGAAACTGTAAACCAATCAAGTGTTCATAATCAGAAAATGATTTAAGAAATTATTCCTGATGATTAGAGATGTTGAGCAATTTTTCATATATTTGTTTGCCATTAGCCTGTCTTCTTTTGAAAAGTTTCTGTTCATGTCCTTTGCCCACTTTTTAATGGGATTGTTTTTTTCTTGTTAACTCTTGTAGCACTGACTTGGGAGGTGCAAAGGCAATATATGTAGCCAAAGTGATTATACCCCCATAATATTCTGAAATTAACAAAAGAAATTATTCCATATTAATAAAATGGACGTTTCTTCACCTACCGATACACATAATAACAATATTATCAAAAGCATAATGCTCAGCATTCTTTTGCTCATCAAAAGCATAATGCTCAGAATTCTTTTGCTCAAACAAAAAAGAGTATATATTCTATAATCATATTTGTATAAGGTTCTAGATCAGACAAAATATATGATTAAAGACATTAGAAACATTGTTCTTTCTGGAGAAGGACTGAAGGAAGGGAGGAAATTTTTATATTGGTGTGGATTACATGGCTGTATTTGTGAAAATTAACTGTATACTTCAGGTCCTTATGTGTTACTTTATTTAAATTATACCACAACTTTAAATACTAAATTAATGGCATAAGAAAAAAGCAATCAGGAACTGTACATAAAAGGGTATTTTAAAAATTAGTGAGTTTTAATTTAACAATATCTAAGGTTAATTTGAGAGAAGACATGTTCTGAAAATAAGCTTCTCACTTGGAAATCCAAAAATATCTACCCAACTTAGTTTCACCAAATAAGTAAGTCTTAACAAGCTAAGTTCCTCAGATATGGTATGTCCAGGTTCCCTTAACAAACCCCAGTCCCAGCAACACAAAAACCTCTTGATGTCAGTTAGAAGACAGCTTCTAGATTTGGACTTGGAGGTTTAAGAAAAATAGAAGAGAGGCATGAGAAAGTGGTTTCTCTCCAATCTGCTAAGCTTTACATGGATGTACATCCTTTCAAATGCTGTTCAATAAGTACAGAGTGCAAATGTGAAGGAAGTGTATCCATTTATCAAAGAAAAAAATATAAAAATGAGAATTGTTTGGCATTTTAAGTTTACTTATAATTCAAGTCCAAATTGGTTGATTAGTGTCTATCTATTAATGTCTATCATCTACCTAGTAAATCTTAGTCTTACATATAAGATATATATATTTTTATGTATATGGTATAAAATCAGATTATAATCATACATGTTCAGAAAGAATGAGGGAGAGAGTAGGTTGATACAATAATAGTAATATAGACAGAGACTTCTATATACATTATCTGAATATCATATGCCATTTCCTTTCTCATGCCATGTTTTCTAGTCAGTTTAAATACACTGTTTTATGTCTACTTCAATATTCTCTCTCCCCAGCCACACTATGAGAACAATTCTTATAAAGGTCACCAATGACATTCATTTGGCCATATCTAGTGGATACTTTTTCATCTCGAGTGACAACCTCTTTCTTAAAGTGCCTTAATTTTTGGCTTCTTTAGCTCTTGTGTTTCATAATTTTTTCTCCCATTTCAGGATGTTTTTCCTAACTCCTTTTTGGACACATCTGCTTCTACTTAGCTTTAAATATTGACATTGTTAAAACCTACTCCTAAACTCTGTGCCCTTCTCATTCTATAATCTTTTCTTCAGAAACATCAACCATCTATACCTCAGTACCTCTTAAATTCATATTTTCTTCTGAATCTTTTTTCTGAATGTTAGACTTGTTTAGCTAGTTTTCTACTCAAATCCTAACATGTTTGTCTCATAGATGCTTCATTTTTAGTACATTCATAGCTGGGCTCATAATCTTTGTGCTTGCGACACCTCAACCTACTCCTCCTCATCTCATTTGATGTCATACCTACCTAAGTCATCCAAGACTACTGTCTTGTACTGTCCATAAACCTCACTAATCCTTCTGGTGTCACCTGGTTCAAGGTGTGTTTATCTCCTCCTGAACTATTGCAGGTCACTTTCTAACTGGTCACCAAGCCACTCTCTACATAAAATGATCTTCTTTAAAAACAAACCTGATCTTGTTCCTCTCATGCCTGAAATATTAAAATTAATTTCTTATTAATTTGTACTTATTAAGTTTTAAAACTTAAAATGCCAAAAAATCCTTTCCTGACCACCGCCTCTATGTCTTCTCCTTATAATCCTTATAATCACTTCTAGAATCTGCACTCCTTCTTCATGCCTCTTATCACAATTGCTATGGAATAATTTAGTTTGAAATTATTTGTTTAATGCCCCTCTCCCCAGTTAGAATACCAGTTTTATGAAGAGAGTGACCATGTCTGTTTCTTCTTCTGTTCTATTTCCCAGATTTTAGCCTAGTACTTTGGCACATGGTACGTGCTAGTACATGTTTGTTAAATTACTTTGCTGCTACCTCTGATTAACACCCTCCTCTATTCTCGCCCCTGGTTCCTTTCACTTAGCCAATCCTTTAGTTTTTCATGACTTATCTTAGGGGTGACGCATTCAGAAAGCCTTCACTGATGTTCCCAGACACCCACCTCTGTGCTCCTATGGGCTCCTGCATATTTATATTTCATAAAAATTATCATACTACAATATAATTTTTGTTTGCTCTGGACACCTATATTCCTCACCTGTGAAATCCTGGAGGAGAGAAACTGTGTCTTTCATGTATGTATTCCCAAGGATTGGGCATGGTAGAGACTGAGTAATTGTCTATGAAGTGAATACATGAGTTAGTAAGTAGGTATGATGTTACTTCATTTGGAAGAAAGTTAAGTGATTTCCCAAATATCTGATATTAGACTTCAACATTTTTTAACTTCTAACTTTGCACTGTGCCTCATTCCTTCTTGGCCCTAGATACTGAAATTCTAAGTAATACCCAAGACGCCTAAACCTCCCCCGTTTAGCCTCTTCTGTGATCATCACAGGCAGTAAAATTATCAGATTCTAGTTTTGCCTATTTTCTTTCACCCTTTCTCACTTTGGGTAGAAATTCTAATACTATTTTTGAGACTAAAAGTAAGATGAAAAAGGAGAAGAGTAAAAAATAGTCTTGCATAATTTGTTGAAGGAATAGCAACCCTGGTATAATTGAGAACAGCCTGGGCTTTTAACATGCCTCAAATCTTCATGAATCAGGAGGCATTTGCACTTGTATGAGTGAAAATGTCAGGGAATGATTTTGAAAGGCCCTGTTTGAGGGTGAAATGTTTCTGCATGTGAAATCCATTTTACTGAACAAACTACAGTAGTCATAAAGGCTAAGAGGTTTGCATTTCCATAGTTTCATCATTTTTTTTTCAAGAGGTAGAAAATCCAAGTTTATAAATTTGGACCCTCATGGCTAACCAAGAAATATATTTTAAATAATCATTCTGATTGGCTTAACAAAGAAAATTGACAACTATGTGTGAGCATTCCATGACGATTCACCCAGCCTCTTGGGTGGATCATTCCAACACCCTTGGAATTGTATATGCTGTAAGCCTTTCAAACCTTGAGGTAAGCTCCTTTTGCTTTCTGGATTCCTGAGAATAGCAAAAGATCCAGTTCACTTACTGAACTCATTCAACAAATTCAACAATTTTATTGGCTTCTTCTATATGTCAAGGAATTTTCTAGAAATTAATTAAACAGCAATGAACAAATGCTACAAAAATCTCTGCCTTTATGGAATCAACTTTCTCAAAGAAGGAGGCTGACAATAAACAAATAATGAATATTTGATCTTTGTAAGTAGAGAAAAATAAAGCAGGGAATTGTGGTAAACAGCTTTAGGGTGGGGACAGACTGAGTTACATAAAGTTTAAGTAAAATGGTCAGAAAAGCTTTCCCTGAAATATTATTTGAGCAAAGAACTGAAGGAAGGGAGGTAGTGAAAAGTATCTCCTATGAAATATATAGTATGAAAATTGGTATATTTTCATATATTAGTATATAACAGGCTAGCACTTCCAAAATCTCAACATCTTGAAAGTCGTGGAAAGACAGAGGAGCTGTCACAGATTGGAGGAGACAAAGGAGAGGAGATGTTGTAACTAAATGCAACGTGGGAACCTAGATTGAATCGTGGAACAGGACACAGGGCGTTAGTGGATGAACTGGTGAAACCCACAGAAAATCTGCAGTTCAGTTATAGTATTACGCCAATATTAATTTCACAGTTTGGATAATTTTACCAGGGTTATGTAAGATATTAATATTAAAGGAAGCTAGGTAAAGAGTATATGGGAATGCTATACTATTTTTGTAGCTCTTTTGTAAGTCTATAATTAACCTCAAAAAAATTAAAACGAAGTGCACATACTATGGAAGAGCCTTGTACAGAGAAGAAATAGCTAGTGCAGAGGTCTGTAGCACGTAGTGTTGTTGGAGCCCATTGAGCAGTGGGGGAGACAGCAGAAGGTGCAATGGGATCAGGGGTCTGTAGGCCACTGTAGGGACTTTGAGTTTTACTTGAGTTGCATGGAAGCCATTAGAACTTTTTGAGCAAAGGAGTGTCATGATCTGACTGAGATTTTAGCAGAATCATTCTGGCTTCTGTGTGAATGGCAGAAAAGCAGGGGAGAAATGGTGGCATGGACCAGGGTACAGCAGTGGAGATAAATTAGTAGTCACATTCTGTCTATCAATTATGTCAAACTGAAGGTAGAGCAAACAGTTCCCAGTAAGAGTATCAAATTTGTGATTTTTTTTCCCCTTTTTTCTGGCATATCACTTCTATGTTCTTCCATCTTATCCATCTGTCCCTGATTTTCAAGTTCTGACTCTGTAACATGGGAGTAGGAGTTTATTTAAATGAACATTCTCTAGATTTCTTCTAGTGCTAAAGGAATAGGATTCCAATATTCCTAACTCACCTTTTCCTCTTCTAATGGGAAAAATTACTATGACTGACTCATTGGCTTTAAGGTATTAAGAACTTGATATGTCCCCCTGCTTAGGAAACACTTAGAAGGCAACTGGGGACAGAGCCATATATACTGAAAGGGATGATTAACTAAGGGATGTATCAGGGATGCTCTGATACATCAAGGGGAGAAAGAGATGGGTTGTGAGGCTTTCATGACACCTTTTCCCAACTCCCATTCCGTAGAACCTCCATGAGTTTTCTTAATATGCACCCATGGAGTGCACCACTAGGCTCTCCTTTAAAAAGATTGGTAACACCCTCAGGATCCACCATACATGCTGAGTGGAGGACTTGTCCTTCCAACATGGCCCCAGCAAAGACTGTGTATGGTGGGTTACCAGTGTCTGTCCACTTCTGCTCAAAGTGTGACTCCTGCAAGGAGTCCTTAACGTGGGAGCTCTCATTTGGGCTAGCTCAGACTTGGTCAGACCTCAAGATCTGAGGCAATCCCTGCTCAACCTTGTTTCCTCTTACCTTTCATTTGCCTGCTATCACATATGCATCTTAGTCTGAAGACTTTTCCTGTTCAATCCTGCCTCCCGCCTCTTTTATCTTTTACAAGTGTAATCCCCCAGTAAACCTCTTGCACCCCAAATTCGTGTTCAGTGTATGCTTCCTAGAAGACCTAACTTATATATTCATCTTATTCTCAAAATCAATCTTGTCTTGCCTCTATCTCCTCTGCCATTTTCGCTATTGTATGCTCAGCCTATTACATCATTTCTGGCACATATAGATAATAAATTCATGGGGCCTACTTCCAGCTTTTCTACAGGTGTTCTATGTGACGGGACAGTTAATGTCCTCAGGGGAGAGCGCTCTCTGTTTGCTTTCTATACTCCTCTCCAGAGGAGACCATGCCTAGCACCTCCACACCTCTGGAAGCATAATCTGGTTTGACAATACAGTGAACCCACTAACAACTGTGTTGAGTTGCTTTCCTTGAAGGAATAAATTTGGCAGCAGAGGCACTCCTGGCAGAATTATGACAGACCAGTCAGTGTTGAACTGAACAGTGATAAAACAGACAGGTTACAACCCAGCCTTCTAGGGCAGGGGTTGGCAAGGTTTCTCTGAAAAAAAGAAAAAAAAAAGCCAGATAGTAATTATTTTAGGTTTTGTGGGTCACATACAGTTTCTGTCACTTATTCTTCTTTGTTAATTTTTACAACCTTTTCAGAATGGAAAACCCTTCTTAGCTTGAGGGCCATACGAAAACAGATGTGGGCCTAATGTGGCCATTGGGTCATAGTTGGATGACTCTGTTCCAGATAAAAGTCCTTAAAATCTGAGTAAACCCTCAAAAAAAAAAACAAAACAGATATTGTGCCCTCTCCGCATGTAATATAAACCCATGGCTCCCCCTGCACTATATCCTAAGCTGACAGAGCTCTGGTTTGCAGTATGTGGCTCTTGTTCCCAAGTTTAACCTAACTTAATGGTTTCCAAACTTACTCCTTGGGAACTTCACAGAGTGTCCTAGGGGTTAATCAGGGAGGAATCATATAAGAAATATATACTCCCATCCCCTATAACCTGCATTGCTCCTGAGAGTTGTTCTACAAACTTACTACATTGGGTTTCCGTTCCACATAACCTATTTATTAATATTTCCTTCTTCCTTCCTCCCTTCCTCCCTCCCTCCCTTTTGTAAAGGTTCTTTAGTATTATTATCTTTTGAATCAAGAGTTTAAAAATCTCTGTGTGAGAAAGCAACCCCCATGTGAGAAAGGAACTATTCCCTGAGATAGCTAGACTGGAGAAAAATAAAATGTAGGGTATGTGGGTAGACCCTGGAATCGGTACCACGTGGCTTCTAATTTAGATCATTCCCCCTTAGTAGCCGTAACAGTTCACTTACTTTCCCTGTGACTCAGTTTCCTCATCTCTGTTTGAGGATTATTATTCTTACCTCCTAGCTTCTACATGAGGATTAAGCAAGTCAATGTATGTACAAACGCTTACCAGAGAGCTTAGTACACAGTAGGTATGGTGCCCAGAAAATGCGCCCTCCCCAACTCACGACTACAGCATATGCATTTAATATTTGCAGGCAAAGCTAAAAACACAAAGGCCAAGTGATTTGAAGTCCCTCAAAGCCGCATCATCATCTCCACCTATTTTCCCACAACTCCCATAGGTCCCCTATTCCCATGATTAGAAGCACTTGTGATTATCTACTGCTTATTAGAAGGGCAAGAGCTGAGACCCACACTCTCAGCCTTCCCTCTCCTCTCCTGCAACATGTCCATGAAAGATCCACTCATGAAGGTATAAGGATCTCTGAAGTCCCCAAATAAGCATGAATAACCTAATAATTGCAGAAACATATATCCATCAGAACCATTGTTATCCTTGTAGAATTTTGTGCATTGTGTAAATCTATGAGCCTCATTTTTTCCCCTCAACTGATAAAGATGATGATGTCCCTCACTCTCTGTCTTTACATACGTGTCTGACAAATCTGAAGGATACATAGGACTCATCAATCCTGACTTGACTTGGAGATCTCTTTGTAGAATGTATTCCTTTTTGTATACTATGTCAATAAACAAGTACTGTAGACAAGGACATGAGAGAGGCTCCTAAAAGCATAGGAGGGTTTTTAGTGGGAGAGAAAGACGAGAGTACTTGGGATCAAGTCCAGCTTCACATTTTTAATTTGGGAAGTTTCAGTTCAGTAAAAACTATACTGACTGGCTGAGGGATATTGGTGTATGGTCCCCGAGAAGTCTCAAAGAAGTGAAATTCCTTCCCCAGGCAGGAGCTTCGAACACAAGGGGTGTCCAGTCACTGGGTTTGGACACTGAAAGGAAGATTCTCTGCCGTCATGTTTTACTTTAGTTCACCTTGCCTCCAAGAAATGGCAAATGAGCCAGCGTTGTTCACTAAAGAAATTTAGTTCTCTGGCAACCAAAGTAGCACCATTTGTAACCATGTCCCAATGACTAAGAGAGGACCCACTTGACTTAAGGAACTGATGTGACTTCCCCAATTGTGTGCTCAATTCTTAGGGGCAGGGAAGAAAACAAAAGATCCAGGGCAGGAAGCCCAGAAGTAGAGACTCAGTTCACGGGGACTGGATTTTAGGAGAATAGTCAAAGGTCAATCCTGAGTCAGTCTTACTTCCTTCTATCCCCCATTTATAGATAACCCCAGTTCAGTACAACATACTCAGATACCCATGTTCATTAGAAACCTACAAATACAAGAAAGAGAATCAATACTGATGTGAATTATCAATGGTGAGAACTGAATCTAAAGGCCTTTTCAGATGAAGCCCAAGGTAGCAAGAATTTCAGGAATTCCCTGAACATCTGGATCATTGAAGTTCTGCTGCATATTAAATGGGAAACATGATGGTTAGAGCTATCCTTCCAACATGATTCTTTTTCTGCCCTTCAATTGGAATTTTATGAGGGTAAAGGGAGATAGTTCATGTAAAGTACTTAACCTACAAACACACTCAACTAGGCACTTCATAATTTTTAGCTATTCATTTTATTCTCCAGTTCTTCCATTGCCACAAGGTTTTAGTCACTAGCAACCTCAAAAAAGGCCATCATCCACGTGGAGGACCCAGACAACTATTTCCCAATATAATCTAGAATGTCATGTGCAGTGAGCCTGTTAAGACTGAACACATTTTATATTTAAAATGTTTCTCTTAAATATGCTAGTATTTTGGTGCCATTTAGGTGTTAGTATAATTGTTACATTAAAAAAAATTCAGAATGCCAAAGTATTACAACTCTATAAATGTACATTCCATGGGCTGACTATTTTGATAAATTTCAGTGGAAAAGTATGATTAGCATTTGCTACTTGAAGATGCCATCTTAGTCAAAGGAGAGCTACTGGTTAAGCCAAGTCACCAGCAGCCCCTGGGGATTTTATAACTTCTTGCGGACCCTTGTAACAATGTTGTACTTCTTATTTATCATTAAAGAGCCTTCTAAATATCTCTTTCTATCCATATATTTGTGTTTAATTTGGATGTTGCAGCAGATAAGACACACCAAATTTGTTCCATCAGGGAGGTTACCTGTTAGAGGGAAAGCAAAAGACATGAAATCAGTATAGATATAGACAGATAAATGGTATGTTGTTGATGGAAAGCATTATAGAGAAAAGTCAGGGAAGGTAAGTAGAGGGATGTTGTAATGCTAAGAGGCTAGCACAGGGAGCTCACTGAGAAGGTGACTTTGAGCAAAGACCTAAAGGAGGAGAGGTCATGAGCCATGAAGATGCCTTGGAAGAGAACATTCTAGAAAAAAGGGAAAATATTCAATACTATATATATAAATGTTTTGATTAATTATATAGCAGCAATAATTGTAATAACTAAATCTAGAAGAAAACAAATTTGGAATTTTATGAGAGAAAAATAAAAAGAATATGGGCAATTTTTTTTCAGAGAAGTATGATAAAGTGATCAATAAGGCTTTTGAACATAAAATATACACTATTTTAGGATAAAATTTTGTGAGAAGAGTGATGAAATAAAAATACAAGTTCTAGGAGAACAAGAAATGATATAACAGTTCCAACTGTTAATGAAGAACTTGTCTCCATATTTTTAAATAGATGATATTTAGTATCAAATTGCTATAATATTTACATTCCACATAATACATTTAAAGGAGGGGCATAGCAGCTTCTTTTAAAATGTCAATATTTGAAATTTTCTGGAAATCATATCCTTTGTAACTATTTAAATTTATCATGAACATTTTTATGTGTCAACTTCAAAGTGTGCAAGTTAATATATGTTATTTTGAAATGTCTCTGGGAATATGAGCAAAGTAGCTGAAAGGGACTGTATAAGATTATATTTTGGACCTATAATTGTGATATTTATGAATGAACATTTTTAAAAACTCAAAAAAATATATTCAAACGATCTGAAGCAGTAATGTACCTAGTGTGCTCAATGACCAATTTGCATATGGTGGTTGAAAGAAAGTGAGAGAGGGGAAACTTACAAAAGATAACATCAGAAGTAGTGGGAATGCGCCATCCGGGGAGGGTATATCAGAGCTCGTAAGGATTTTAAGTTTTATTTTATAGAGATGGAGACCAAAGAAGGTTTCTGAGCAGAGGAGTAACATTATCTTATATTGTGAAAATATAACCCTGGCGTGCTATTCAGACTCTAGTGGTGGTAGATAGGATATTCAAATCCAACCTAACTCCAAAGCTGGGATCTTAGTCACTATGCTGAGCTACCTCTTCCACATGCTTTCATTTCTACAATTGGCATTATTCCTACAGTGTTTTGTGCAATGGAAAAACAGAGGATAGGTAATTAATGCCTTTTATTTTTAGGTGTTCACATCATCATCAACCTCTTCACCTAGGTCTGCCTTTTAATCATCCTAACAAAAAGTTATCAAGTGTGGTCCATAGGAGCTCACTCTGACATTCTAGTCTCATCCTGTGGTTGATTGAGCTTTTCATTCCATATTTAAAGTAACAGCAACAAGTGATTGAGGGGGACAAAGGAGAAAGGCCACTATCCACTACCAAAATCCGACAATTATTCTTTGAGAGCTACATAATCTTACACTATCTTTATTGTGTATCTTCTGCTCACATACTTGACAATGGCCAATAGTAAGAATTGGATCATAAAGTTGCCTTATCAACTCCTGATCTCCTTGGCCACTTTCTGGTCACTGTGGCTAGTTCCTCCTTTTCTTCCTAAATTCTAATTGTGGAGGTGACACAGGGATCATTTCTCTATACACCCTCTCTAGGGAATTTCATACCATCCAATGGTTTTAAATATTGCAAACACCTAGTAACTCCCAAATATAAATCTTCAACCTTACCTGAGCTACAGACTTTTATATCTGGTTCAGGTAACTCCTTTGAACTTCAATTCCTATATTAATCTGATTACTTGACATCTCATCTTGCATGTTTGGAAGGCATCTCAGATGTAACATGTCTAAAAGGCTCCTGCTTGCCTTTCTCAATATCTATTCTTTACCTGTGGACCATTTCAGTATGAGGCACCATCATTTACTTCTTTGCACTAGATTCATCTTCTTCCCTCATAAATAATGTCCAATTTCTCAGTAAAGCCCTTCACCTTTAATTAACCCTTTAAAAATTATATCCCGAAGTTGACATTTCAAATTATGTCTGTCATGATACCCTCATTAACCCCACGATTATCTTTCACCGTGACACTGTGGTAGCCTCCTCACTGCTTTTTGTCTTCCATTCTTGCCTACTACTGTCAATTTCCATTTGGCAACCAGAGCAACAAATAAAAAATAAATCTGAAAGACAACTTCCTAAAAAAAGACAAAAACCATATATGGGTGAAGATTCAAAGCAACTGGAATTTACACATTGACAGTGAGAAAACCAAATGGTACAGCCACTTTGGAAAACGGTCTGGCAGTTTCTTCTACAATTATTCATATACTCCTCATCTGACCTAGTAATCCTATGTCTAGGTATTTATCCAAGTGAAATGAAAACTATGTTCACACAAAAACCTACATGTAAATGTTTATAGCAGATTACTTTGTAATTGGAACAAAAATCTAGGGAAAAACCAGGGAAATGATTAATTGTGGTACATCCATTCAACAGCAATAAAAAATCAACAATAAAAAGGAACAAATTACTGATACAGTCAACAACATGGATGAAGCTCAAATGCATTATACTCAGTGAAAGAAGTAAGACCCAAAGGCAAAATACTATGTGATTCTATTTACATGATATTCTGCAAAGGCAAAAATTATATATAGTGATAGAAAACAGGTCTATTGGAAGTGAAGGTGACTAAAAAGGGACATGGGGCAATTCTCCTGGTGTATATCTTGATTATGGTGAAAATTAGATAGTTATATGCATATATCAAAATTAGCAGAACTGTACATTTTTATAAATGGTACATTTTGTTGCATATAGGCTATATCTTGTTTTTTAGGCTATATCTTAATATATATCTTAATAAAATAGAAAAAGATTCCTCTTATTTGTTTATTTCCCCATTTAAAATACTGCAGTGAATTCCCATTAGACTCAGACAAAATACAAACTCCTTGTGAATATAACTTGGCCTCAGTCTACTCTCTGACCTCATCTACTACTGAGATGATATGAAGTTAGTTTTCACCTCAGTACATTTGCATTTTGTGTCCTCTGTTTGGAAAGCCCTTTTCTAGATCTTTCCATGCTTCAACACTGAATTCAGATTTTCTGCTCAAATGTTGTCTCTGGCTTCTCGAGCTAAACAAAATTCTCTCCCTTTTTACTCTATTTTTCTTCACAGCACTTAGCATGATTTAATTCTGATTTGCTAAATAACTTCTGTACCCAGCTGGAATGTAAGTTCCACTAAAGAAGGGACTTAGTCTGTTTTGATCATTGCTATTTCCTTGGTACTTAAAATGGTGCCTTAGAAAAGAGGCATCATTAATGTATACTGTTGAATACTTATTGAATAAATTGATGACTGTTTGGAGGCCTTATGATCACACCCAAATATTTTCCCAGGCACCTGTAAAATCACTGCTGAATTGACATCCATTTTCATCTCTAGTTCCCATGCCACAGAATCAAACCAGGCATGAAATCTTTCCTTCCTTACTTCACACGACCAAACTGGTTCCTTAGGAATACAGAAAGAGTTACCTGTAAAGTCTCTTTCTTGGCTCAGTTGTCAGAACAGTAGCTTAAGAGATCAGTAGTTTAATACTGGTTCTGTGTCTATCTTCCTGTGTGAATTCCAAGAACACAAGAAAGAAAGTGGAACCAATTTACCTCACAGGACTGTTCAGAGGAAAAATAAATTAGATATTTTTCCCCCAAAAAGGAAGCACTGTTTTATTTTTTTTCCCTTCAATCTTTGATTTACCTGATTCTATAATTAGGTTTCTCAGATTCAGTGATTACGGTGTAATTAGACCGTGGCCTATAATGATTGTCACGTGCAGATAAGCATACAGTTTCTCACCTAACAGGTGTGGTGCATGCTCTCTGGGGGATGGCCACACTGGTAGTTCTCACTAGGGTAGTGCAAAGGCAATTTATGTCACCAAAGCATTTGTACCCCAGTAATATTCTGAAATTAAAAAAGTATAAGCATTGCTGAGATCTGTAGGAATGTTATTTGGCTATAATACACATAGAATTAACACACATAAATTCTAACTCAGTATTACACTTACAACCTTGGTAAGATCCACAGCTCTTTCTTTAAGCTTGAGATTTCATAAATTCCAGATGAATGGGGAAAATTAACCAGGAAAACAATATCTAATTAAATTAAAATTGATGTAAGAAAGAGAAGAGAATAGTTTGTAATTGATAATTCGTATTGTTAGGTGTGTAAAAGATACTAAGTGAGCAAATATGCTAAAGATAAATTTAAATTAGGTTACACTCTCCCTTTTTATTCTAGACTACTAAATTACTTAGAAACTGCTCTATTCACCAAGAGAACAAAAGGAAACTTCAGCTGATATGGATTACCAAAAACTCTGAATTAGTGCAACCCTAATAATTAGATCTTATTGAGGAGGAAGTCGGTAATTGAACATCGAATCCTGCTCCCTCCATCCAACCTTGGAGGAGATAAAAAGGGGTGAGGGTAATTGGCTGAAATCTAGGAACATCCCTAGGATGTGAGAGAATAAAAATAATCCTTTAAATAGTTGTAGAAGAGTGTTATTTCCAAACTCAACCTCAAGTTAACACCCAATTAACTGGTAAGACTTTAGATCTCCAGGCATCACCTCTGGATCAAGGGGAGAAAAAGGAAGAAAGACTGACTTCATTTCTTTCTAATACAGTATATTTATTCATTGCTCTAGCCAGGAATGCTTTCATTTCTAAATGGGGTTATAGTGTGCTTGATTAGTCTCTACATGATGCCAAACATCTGAATAAAACCTGAAAATTACAACCAAAATATTCTTTGTTTTCTATGGTGATTTGCAGATGAACATACCATTTGTTGATAATTGAGGTCTATTTGAGATCCTGATCCTGAGTGCCTTACAATCCAGCTTTTATTCCATGATGGGTTGGGGGGGGGCACTTATCTTAGCATTGGCCTCATTTTGCACTTCCACCATCTTAGTTAGTGGCAACAAAAACATTTACAACGTTAAGTCCAGGTCAAACTTTCTCTTAAATCAATTTTATTTTGTGCCTGCTTTGAAATCCCCGTGGGGGAGAATTTTTTTTTTTTAAGTTGACTTCCGTTATATGTCAGGCACTATGATAATCACTTTGTAGGTGATACTGCATCCAACCTTTGGACTCCAGAGTGGAAATTATTTAAAGTTAGAGAAACTGAGCATTAGTTAGTTGTAACATTTTCAGAGTAATATAGTAAAAAAACAAAAAATTAGAAACAGAATGCAAATGCACTTCTGTCCAATGTCCATATCCTCCCTTTATATCGCAATTTTGTATACAAAAGCTCAAGTCAGTCAACAAATGAATTATCCAGTATCTAAGGCGCTCCAGGCTCTGGTTCAAGTAAAAATACTCAATTTTTACTTTTGCTTCCTGCAGTTCTGCCTAATTCCATTCTCATTCATATGCTCACCCATAGTTAATAACATTTATTTATAAAGCTTTCAAGCCATGAAACCTATAGCATTGGTTGCTAATAGAATTGCGAAAATGAAAGGCACTTGCTTTAACTTCATTTACTAGGTTTCAATCTTTACCTTTCTTTGTCAGGCACAGTGTTGAATTAGAACACAGGTGTTGAATTTCACTCACTTTGTATCAGCCTCAAGGGTCAACCATAGAGTTTTATCCCAATAAAGTTTTAGGAAGTTGGATGGCATTCTAGCTTTGTAAAAATTCTAACTCAGTTGAAAGCCTGAAGTTCCCCTAAGAACTAAGGGAAAAATCAGATCAAAGGGATTTAATGAGAGGTAAAGGTAAATGCATTGATTTTTTTCTTTATTGGATTTCATCCTCATACTCTCCGAATGTTATAGAACCTTAAAACTAGAAAAGAAATTTGACATAATCTTAAATGTCTCTTTTCACAGATGGGAAAACAGAACCCCAGGGTTCATGGATATTCTGTAGTACTATTATTGCTCTCGTCTCACACAGTCACATGCTTAGCGAGTGAAGGACTCCATGGCAGGTAGAATATGGCACTATTACACATTCGAACACATCTGGAAGTATCCTATTTTATGAAATTTTAAGTCAGAAAGAAAAGCAAAAAGGATCACTTTAACAATAAGGGTTCAATCAGGAAAACAAGTAACTATAGATGATAATTTCCTTTTCTCAATTCTCATGTCATGTTATCATTGCCCAGAGCCAGCCCCTGAGATGATCATGATTGTTTTTATGTGTGATGACCCAAATCTATATTCCTCAAGGAAATGTAGTCTCAGAGGAGTTGCTGTGGTCTTCTAGTAGCATTTACCACTGTACTTGGAAGTATATCTTGATAATCCTCCTGGTTCCAAACATATCCAGACACTTAATTCCGTTGTGTGACAATAACTTATTTTCCCTCATTAACTGAGATTCTTTATCCTCTTCGTTCCCTTTTGATTCAGTGGCACAGGGAACCCAAAATGTCCAGGTGACACTCTCAACTTCTGGTTCACTGGATCCATTTTATATTCTCTGATGAAAAGAGATTTTGTTTGTTTGTTTGTTTGTTTTTTACCTTGAGAACCAAGACCTTGCAGGGCCCAAATATATAGAAACATGTAAGAACAAAATGAAAGTGTTTTGTGAACCCACCATTAGGTAAAACAGTGAAAACAGCTATTTTTACGTCTACCCCTACTTATGGGAGAACAGACACCAGACACTGGTCATAGTTCCAAAGCATATACCACAATTTACAGGGTCAGCTTTATAAAACTCCTAGGTGCTGTCATCCAGTTGGCACTATAACTGAATCTGTAGTAGCTGTACCACATTTCTTTTAGTCTGTTGCTTGTGGATGATGGGTTACGTAGAGAAGTAGATTGCAAAGGATTGAGCTCATTGCATGACCTCTGAAATGAATTCCTTTGTCACAAGCAATGATGTTTATGAGACCAGGATGTTGAATAAAGCATTAATAAATCCATTGATGGTGGTATTGGAAGAAATTCATGTGCCTGTTTACTTTAGTTGAGACAAATCATGATGGAAGGGGGCTTATATGAGCAAATTGCTTCCAGAGATAAATGATGATACGTGAGTTTTGGTCTCTGTTGTCAGCAGGTTAGGCCTTGGCACTATTTGGTAGCCAGTTTAGTCTTGGGGAGCGAGAGCCCAGACAACATCTCTGTCCCTGAAGTCCTGACCACTTTATTCATAAACCCTTTGATCAAGCACTAGGTAGTTGGGGAAACAGTGTGTATGACATGCACAGAGTGGGTCATCTTGAACATTTGATTACTGATACTCTTCTATGAAGAGCTTTGGAATACCATTCACATGAAGTGTAAATATTCTCACGCTGTATGCCCATTCTAAGAGACATATCTACAAACTCTTTTCCAATCTTATTTCTTTCTAGCCCTGACAATCTTATCCAACTGTTGGCCACTGCCCATGCTTCATCTTAGACTATCTTTCTGGCCATCTTTCTTTCCAGAAAAAGTGCCCAACAAGAAGCACTGCTCTACATTCTGCCCACTGGGAGTGTTTCCTTTCCAAACTGTATTTTAGGGTCATCCTCAGTAAGGTTTTATTGTCACAGCCATCTGTTTATAGCCAGTGCCAGCATACCATGCAATATACTCAGTGATGAGGCTCCGATGTTTTTCTTCCTCAGTAATGTGGTCATAGGAAAATCTGTATGAGGCCATGGGTGTGGGTTGGTGGAGAAGTGCAATACATTGGTAACAAGTGCCGAGCATGTCGGAGTCAATAGTTCATGTAACTTGCACCATAACGACGTACCTTAGCTGCTCCTCATCCTTCCCACTTCTATTTAATGAGACAGGGATTCTCTCTGCATGCTCAAGCTTATGACCAGTAAACAACAATTGTGTTAGTTTGTTTTGTGTTGCTATAAAGGAATACCCGACGCTGGACGATTTATGAAGAAAAGAGATTTAACTGGTCCATGGTTCTGCGGGCTATACAAGAAGCATTGTGCAAGCATCTGCTTCTGGTGAGGGCTTCAGGGAGTTTCCAATACAGGCAGAAAGCAAAGGGGGAGCAGGTATTTCATATGGCGACAGGGGTAGCGGAAGAGGGAGAAGCAGGTGCCAGCCTCTGTTAAACCACAAGGTCTCATGTGAACTAAGAGAATGAGAACTCACTCATTATTACAGGGAAGTCACCAAGCCATTCATGAGGGATCTGCCCCTATGACCCATACTCCTCTCACCAGGCCCACCTCCAGTCCTCGGTATCCAAATTCAATATGAGATTTGGAGGGGCCAAACATCCAACCCATATCATCCAGTTAGTGGCTGGAATCCCAGGTTGTAGAGTCAGTAGAAACATCATTTAACGGTCAAGCATTTAGTTTCTACCAGTGCCAACAGAAGGTATTTCTCAGTAGAACAGTTTTGTGAGGTTTCCCCCCAACTTCTGAGGATCTGTGTCGTGATGTTCTTATCAGAATGTACAAGAAGCCCTGCACAGCATTCTTATTAGTAACACACTCGAAAGCACTATAAGTTAAGCTTAAACAAATAAAACAGCTTAAAATCCAGCCTGGACCAATTGCAGATCTTTTTTCTTGCTCTGAACTTCACTGAAAACAGTCAACCTCACAGATTGTTCCAGAAATGGGATAAAGAAATATCATATAAATATGATGTCTATTTATCAGAATCTGAAGAGGTCCCCCAAGCATTGTACTTGTTTCTTATCTAAAGAAGTAAAAGGTGCAGCAACTTGTCTTTCATATACGGATATGTGATAGATCAGTGTACCCTTAAATACCTCAGTGAGCTCACAGCCTTCTGTATATATTTTTAATTTTCATTTCCTACCCTCTGGCACGCATGCATTTCACCATTTCATTCCTGATCGGTAGATATGATTGTCATTATATTATCCATTTATAGGCCCAATATGATGCCATGTGGGATGGCAAGGTGTTCAAGGTCCCTGCGAGATTCCAGATTTTGACAGCCAGAAAGTTCATATGACAGTGAGGTAACCTGCTTCCCCTGTCAGGAGTAAGAAAACTGGTGGATTTTGCTAATTGGTATAAAGTAAAAAGACTTCACTAGATCAATAGTTGTAAATCAGACACTAGAGTCTTTGTTGATTTGCTCTAATAAAAAGATAGTGTTTAGAACACCATCTAAAATTGAGGTAACTACCTGATTAAATATATAAGAATCCAATCTAATTCTCCATGGCCATAATAATTTTATGACTTTAAGATACAAAAAGTCGCTTTAATTCTAATTTTGGGTGGAAAGTGAAGGAGAGACACCTTATGGCTGGTTTGATGGCAATCAACAATAGTAATCAGCTAGATCTAAACAAATAGTAACTAGTACTGATAGAGCAAAAGATTTGTGAGTATTTTTTCTCCTAGACAGTAAGTGAAACTAATCTCAGAGCTTAATAGTCTCAGGATAATTTTCTCTTGCTCCAAGTTCATAGAGCAAAGATTGTCGGACTTAAAAATGAATGAAGGTGGAATGAAATCCATATCTTCACAGCTGATCTATAATAATAGTGATATGCACTTTGTGCAAACCTATTAAAATGAATAATGGTGCCTGATACACCATTTAAGTTATTTTACTATGGGAAATCATTCATCAAAAATGCATATAAACCTGGAATTCAATTAATCATCTGATACAATGGGCTAGTCTCTTGCAATTTTTATTCTAATACATTTTTTTCTTTGGATAAAATGTAGTTGTCACTGGAATATATCAAACCAACACTTCTTAACAAATACATATGGATTTATAATTAAACCCAATAAAACCTATGATGAAATATAAAAGGTAGAGAGCTAAAATTCAATTAAAATTTTTATAGGAAACAATACCAGATTTCTTCTGGGTAAAGTACAACAAAACACATTATTAGGGGTTCTAATAATGAAATTTAACATGACATTTAATGATACATTCAGTGAATAACTGATGGCAAGGGAAGTATAGCAGATTAGAAAATTCCAATGGTGATGGAATATCCTTCATTAAAATAGCCAGGCATGCTACATGTTAACTTTAAAAATACATATGAATTCAAAATAGAGGATTGTCTGTGGCCATAAAAATACCACATATTGATGCTGGGACTGTGTGATGCTAAACAAATGGAGCCTAACAGAATTAATTATCAAGATTTTAATTTTTTCTTTTTTTGGTAAATTTTTCATGTTTCCTGAGTTCTTTTGCTGATTCTTTCTCATCTGGCTTCTTGGTGGAGAGCTGGGGCTGGTTTGTGACCCTGTCCCCAAGTCCCCCAGGGATGGTTCCCTGACTGTGCTGGGGAGAGGACTGCTGGTCTTGAATTGCCTTCGGGGTGTTTTAGCAAGTTTGATGAACCTCTTGGGTCACCTCTAATCTGTTCTCTTCATCGTTTCCCAGTGTAGTGTACTGAGTTTGGTGCCCCAGCTTGAGCTCCAAACTAGTGGATTATACTTGTATGAATCCACTGCTCCCTAATTGCTTGAGTTGGAAGGCATCATATTTAGCTATGGGGTGTTCCTGCTGTTGTTGATTGTAGTTTGCATGGAGGAGCCAGTTACCAAGGTAATCTATTGTGCCTGTGGTAGGCTCTGGTCCCCCAGATTGGGTATATGAATGCCGCGATCTTTGGGAGGGGCCTTGTAGCTCCCAGGGGTTTTATGGACCCTGGACTCCCCTGAGATGGGGGCAGAAGCAAAATAGATCATAGCAGGGGTATGAGAGCCCCAGTGTGTGTGAGCCTCTATGCGGCTCAGAGGTTGATTTTTCTGGCCACCAAGAGTAGCTACTGATATGGAGTTCAGGGCCATATCTCGAAGCTTGAAGGGCTGCTCCTTGTGGAAGTGGCCTACTCCTGTGATTGCTGAGGCCCCTAGCCAGGCTTTTCCCATCTCTGTCTGTCTGCAAACCAGGGCACTTTCCCCTCTGGTCGGTCCACTTGTGTTTCCTCTCTGCCCAAGATGGGCTCTTGAGCTTCCCCACAGTTCGTGTGTCTGGCCCGCTAGCATGCGTCTCCACGTGTCGCTGACACACGGGGGGACCTCCAGTTGTGCACTCCTTTTCTGCCTCGACATCCCAAAGCGAGGCAGGTGGGCCTTTGTGTCCCCAGAAGTCTCTGCCAGGGGGACACTCCCATCAGGGGAATCATGGCAGCTCAAGGATCTTTGGATCGAGCCCAACTCCCTGTTAAATTGAGTTGGGGTGGGGGCAGCTGCTCAGACTCAGCCTGCTTCCCCGGAGGCGTTCAGTTGCCATGAGAATCGGTGCTTACCTAAATGGAATCACAGGCTCCAATATGGCGGATCTCTGGGGGTGGAGGGAGGGGATGCACCCACAGAGCCCTGCTCTCTTGTGCTCCTCCACGCCTCCCAGTGGGCACGGGTTCTTACTTGCCTCCCACCTCTGGAACTGGGATCTCCCCTCCCCATTCCTCCCCACCCTGCCCGTCCGTGCCATCAGTGGGTGAATGCACCAAATGCCTAGGGGCAGGAAGATCACAAACTGAGGCTGCCCTGCCAGCTGGGGGTGGAGACGAGCCCCCAGGGCTGAAAGCAGGTCGCTCAGCACAGAGAACTCTAGTGGCTGCTATGGGTTTGGGAAGGGGCTGCTGTCTTCCTTCACCACTCTTGAGTTCAGGAGGGGTCACCCATCCGCCTTGCTGTCCATGTTAGGGCAGGGTGGGTGGGTGGGCACCTGTCTACCCTCCTGTCCAAGACAGGGCTGCGGCAGCACGACCACCGTCCTCTCCAAGCCACCATGGTGGCTTTGCTGTCTGAGGCAGGCTCGGCTGGGAATGTGCTCCAGAAGTGTGCTCCCGTTGCCCAGAGCCAAGTCACTCAGGGCAAAGCGCTTTGGCAATTGCTATGGGGCGGGTCTGGCCACATGGCTACAAACGGCTTGAGCCAAAATTACTTTCTGGGATGCCAGGAGTGGGGGAGGTGCAGAGGAAGAGGTGTCCAGATGCAGGGATGCCAGCTCTCTCTGGTCTCTCCTGGCACTCTCCCCCAGGGGATAAGAGCCCCCGTGTTCCATTGCTGGCCTCAGGCACCCGGGTGGGGGAGGGGGAAAACCCTTACCCTTTCCCTGGGCTCTGGAACTCCCTGGAATTGGTTCATGCTGATTTCTCCCTTCTATCATCCTCTCTCTCAGCTGTTCAGTACCTCCTGGTGGTGTCTCCAGACTCCACTGGTGTCTGTCCCCATAGTCTAATTTATACTCCCATCAGAAGTGTAGGAATATTCCAGATGCTCCACATCTTCACCAATGTTTGGTGGGTTTTTGTCTATTTAATGTTAGTCATCATGGTATATGTGTGTAGTAATGTACTGTGTCTTTAATTTACATTTATCTGATGACTAAGTTGACCACATGTTCATACTTTCATTGGCCACGTGGGTATATTCTCTTTGTGAAATATCTGCTAAAGTTTCTTTTGCCTATTTGTCTAGTGAATTATCTGTCTTGTTTATTGACTTGTACAAGTTCTTCAGATATTCTGAACACCCTATTATGTTTTAAAGGAAATAGGAACTATATGAATAGTGAGTCTGATAAATATATTTTGAGAAAATTTTAAGAAAATTTCAAAACTAATAAGTTATTAAAGAAAAGTGTGTAGATAGGGTTACAAAATAAGAAAGGCAATTTAGAAGTTGAAAATTATGTTGAAGTTACAGTGGATATGGTCACAGAGTCTTGAATATTTCTGAAGATAGGATTTCTGCTCTGAAAATCCTGTTCACTAATTTTCAGTGAGTTCTAGACACCATGCTAAACACTTCGCATTGATCATATTTAATTCTTCACAACCCTGTAGAGAAAATTTTATTAAGCCCATCTTGAGGAAGAAATGGAGGCTAATTTTTCCAAGATCACACACTGAGACCAAGAGCTATTGACTCCAAAATCGGACTGATCAGTACCACACCACAGGAAAAAACCAACTGGTCTTCCAGATACACAGAACAATTGATGAACAAAAGAGATTTAAGAGACAGAAAATAGGTCCTAAAAGAAAATATTAAATAAATTAGTGTTATTTATCTCGAAGAAGAGAAGTTTTATCTAAATAATGCCTTTAAGTACAAGAAGATTTTTAGGGGAGAAAATATCTTTGGAAAATATAATAAGAAATGGAAATTGATGCGAATGGAAGCATGGGGGAGTTCAGTTATTAACAGTGATAATTCCCCAGATAATCACTGATAGCAATTCAAAAATTACTGAGCATAGCATTCAAAGTCCAACCTCATTACCTTATTGCTCAATCTTCCCTCTGGCCTCCTACAAAAGTCCAACAAATTGCTGGTCCCAATTTGCACTTCCATGTCTGTCTGACATTTGCACTTCCATGTCTGTCTGACATTTTGTATACACAGAGTTTTTATCTCCCTTTCTTAATCTGACAAGTCTTACTTTCTCTACAAAATCCTACTTAAATATCATCTCCTCAGTGAAGTCTCCAATTCTCTCTCTGTCTCCAGGGAGAAGTCTTATGTCTCATGGAATAAGCTTTATTTAAAGCACATATCATGTGCTGTACTAGAATGAATTTTAATGCTTCTATCTCTCCCACAGGACTGAGAGTTTTGAGGGGCATAAAAGGGTCTTTTCCATCATTATTATCCATAGCTGGCATGTAGTAAGTACTTAATAAATATTATTGAATAAATGTCAGTGCTACAAGTGTGCTAGAAATTGGGTTTATTCAAAGACAATAAAAGCATGTTAACACAATGATGCATGGCCACTGACACGCAGCTTCAGCACCAAGGGACGAGAGGCAGGGTGAGGACTCTGGTGAGCTGGAGAAAGCCCACTCAGGCTAAAGTAGAACCCACTTTTGAGCTCTGGCTAATTGTTGCCACACCGGAATGAAGACCCTATATTGCCAAATACTCAAATTTATTCAAGAGAAACTGAAATCCAAATCTATTCATCCATCCATCCTTCCATCCATCCATCCATCCATCCTTTCATTCGTACACAAATACACACACACACACACATATGCATGTTTGTGTAAAACCTCCTAATGTTTACATCCTGCTAAATGATTTAAAAATCATTTTCCGAGCCAAACACAATCACCAAAAACATCTGCAGTCAGATTTGACTAGTGTATCTCTACTTTGTAACTTCTGACACAAAGGAATACTTTTGAACATTAGGAGATGTTTCTGCTACCTCTGCTTTCTGGGAACTTAGGGGGAAACATTGGAAAGATTTCTAACACAACCAAAAATACTATAGCTTGGAGTGGGGGAAAGGGCTACTGATCAATATATCTTAAGTAACTTAGTGATTAATTTTTAGTTATCTCAGGAGACGATCTTATAAGGATCCCTCCTACACTGGGATCTGATAATCTGTGAGATAAGTCACTAAGGAAAACTATTTAACAAGCAAAAATACGACCCTACCTTTGCACTTTGTTTTATAATACACATTGAATTCTACAAGGACCTTATATAAGCACTGTGTGTGCACACCAGCCTTTTGGAGGGGCTTGAGGATGGACAAAACATCAATACTGAACTGGCTTATTAAGCACGTAATTAGCAGGTTTGTCTAACCTTACAAAAATCAGACAAAATAACCAGCAGCAACAACAACAAAAAAATCAATGTCATGCTCGCAAGTTGAGCATAACATCTCATGAATCCCAAAGGAGAGTTTGACTCTAATCTTTATCCTATGCTTAGTTCAACTAAATTTTCAGTGACTAAAGCACAGGGTTTCCATCTTTTGCCAAAAATTGTTTAATCAAACAAAACAAAAAGGTCAAGCTCTCATCAGGAGTAAACAATAACTCTTGATGTCTTAAGATTCATTCATTAACCAGGCTCATGGAGTTTTTGTTAAGATTAAATAGGATGCTATAAAGAACTTAACATTGTACCCTGGGACCAAAATAGTAACTTAATAATTATTGACAATTATTTTGCTTTTGTTATTAATCAAGCTAGCCACACATAAAGCATGAGCATTTTAAGCAATAATTATTATCTGTTTATTTTTTTCCCTTTTATTTCATCATATAATGGGGGTACAAATATTGTTAGG
>VBSM01003190.1:9415002-9425727 GCA_008086735.1 Cheirogaleus medius | reverse complement strand
GGTGAAAAGAATCTCTCTTCAATATCTGTTTATTTTTAATGATGATTATAAGAAGTTCCTTATGCCAAAGTTGATAGAGTGCTGTTTCAGGATGGTTAATCAGAAGCCATCAGTAAAAGCAAAGTGGGGCACAGGGGTGACCAGGCTCACGTGGAGGCTGCCTTACTCCCATTTGAACACTCTGATCACTTTGCTCTAATTCCCTGATGATCCAGGTAACACCTTCCCCGTGCTCTCAGGGAATATAGGACTTACTAAGGTCCTTGGAGGGAATGGGAATCTATTTCGCATATTCACAGTGGACTTCAAGTTGAGAATTTCAGATACCATATCCAGATGAGTATGTGCAACATTATAGGGCTGCAGCATCTATAATACATTATGAATTAATGTTTTAAAATAAATCCTGTATTTTTCAGGAGAGAATAGAACAATTACATTCAGTTGTAATTTTCATGGTTACATTGGTAAATGTAAAAATTTAACATTTATTATAATTTTGGAAACTTTATTTTGGAATTTCTTCATTTTTTAAGACACCAAGTTACTTGAATAAGTGACGTGACCCAGCCCCTCTCCTACAAGAGGCTCTGTGATCCTATGGCCCTTTTCATGTGATAGCTTCTTTAGACGGCAAGCTCTGTGAAGTGTCAAATGTCCATCTCTGATAGACGATTTTCTTCATTTATATATTCCCTTCTGTGTCTTGCGTTCAGTCATTCCTCCATATAGACTCCAAGAACAAATAATTTAACTGCAGGGGAGTTTGCCGAGCAGCTCCATTGGTTACACTGCCTTAGTTTACAATGATATTAGCAGAGGCAATAGAGAAAATTACTTCTCTTGCTAGCAATTTTGGTGATATTTTTGATATACAACGATGTTAGAGGTAAAAACTATGCAATTATTTGGAAAAAATGAAACCATTTCAATACAATGAAAAGTGTTCTGTTACACTTATGCAGCATGACTGGTATATAAAACATGCTGAGGTGTTATGTTTTATTCCTCTTGTTCTGTCCACATGCACACATGTATTCAATACACACACTTATCCACACGTTTTAATATAAATGTGCAAATAAATGAGCAATAAATTCTTATGGAAAGGATGAATCACTAGAGAGAAGAAAGCCTTCAGTCTTGTGTGGTCTAACGTGGAGCCAAATAAAATTAAGGCTGCCCAGATAAATTTGAATTTGAGATGAATAGCAAATAATTTTCTCAGTATAAATGTGTATATTTGGAGTAAATATACCTTATATGGTACTAAATCGGGTAATTCTAATTTGATAATAAAGAAAGAACAGGGCTACAATATTTCAAACATTTGCGTGAAGAGTGGGGGAGAGAATGTGCAGGAAAGTGAGGCATGTGGCTATAACTGACCCAGAGTAGGTTTTCAGTAAATACCGGCTTCTAACATTCCCCCAGGTCTGCGAGGTAGGTGGGAATTCCTCCTTTCAGATCCTCTTACAGAAGAAGAGAAGCTTGAGAAATCTGAAAGCAATGTTATAGAACTCCGATATTTTAAAAATATTTCTATTTAACAAATTAACACCGCCAGTCCCATTAAAACCCCGAGGTGATATATTATTTATAATTATAGGATTTGTTCTTCAATATTAATCCACCAGGCTCTAGACACTGCATGGTCCAGTGGTGGCTAAAAGTTTAAAATTGGCTGAAAAACAACTTCCTCTTTCAACACTGTCAAATTGCCTTTTTGACTATTAAATTCATTTGGCCCTTATGAGTATGGGGCCTGGGCCTGTGATATGCTCTATCTCCATGTGACAAGTAAGGAAACTGAGGTCAAAAATTGTAAAATGCAGACTACGCTCAGAAAGACAGAAATAGTGGAACAGGGACTAGAATGTGAGGTCAGGGTCGGCTCCATGGGCTGAGACCTGTGCACTCACACAGGGCCCCAGTCTTGGGGCTTAGTGCTTTGCAGTTGCTGTCTTGAAACTCTTACTCATTTTTATCTTTGAATTTGTGCCTTATAGTTTCAGTCTGATGGGACAGTGGACCACGCCCAGGGGTTTAGCATCTTAGGGAAAGATTCCTTCCACTTTGGGAAAGGAAAGGGAAGAATATACAGGACTTTGCCTTGCAATTTGGGTTCCAGCTCAACCATAGTAAAATAAAGTGCCAAACAGATTCCTGAAGCCCCCAATTCCAAGCCTCAGCTCCTGGATGGCATTGCTACATCTACCCTGGACCAGAAGGAAACCTGCTGCCCTGAAGAGAAAAACCCAATCCGGGAAGGATTCATCACGTACTGACTAAAGAGACCTTGGGACTTGAATAAACATCAGCAGTAGCTGGGCAGTAGTTGCTATACCTTGTGCAAGACACAGTACTGTGACCCAGTGCGGTCCTAGGTGCGGTGGCAATGAGAAAACTTACATCACTCCTCCACCAACTCCAGGCAGCCCAGCATGGACAGTGAGACTCCTTGTGTTTGGGGGGAACCAGAAATCAAATAACCACATGAGACTATTAAGTCCATATCTATCAATAACAACATTGAATGTGAATGGACTAAACTCTCCAATCAAGAGACAGAGTGTCTGAATGGATTTTTAAAAAGCCAACTACATTTTGTCTGTAAGAAACACATTTCACCCCCTAAAGGCACACATAGACTAAAAATAAAGGGGTGGAAAAAGATAATGCATACAAAAAGAAACCAAAAAGGAGCAAGAGTAGCTATACTTGTATCAGATAAAATAGATTTCAAGATAAAAACTTAACTGTAAAAAGAGGCAAACAAGGTCATTATATAATGATGATTGAGTCAATTCAGTAAGAGGATGTAACAATTGTAAATATTAATATATATATATACTCAACACTGGAGCACACAGATATATAAAGCAAATATTATCAGAGCTAACGAGAGAGAGACCACAATACAATAATAGCTGGAGACCCCCACACCACATTTTCAGCATTAAACCTATCCAGACAGAAAAATCAATAAAGAAATATCAGACATAATCTGCACTGTAGACCAAATGGACCTAATAAATATTTACAAAATATTTTATCCAACAACTGCAAAATACATTCTTCTCTGTAGCACATGGATCATTCTCAAGGATAGACCACATGTTAGGTGACAAAACAAGTCTCAAAAAAATCAAAGAAATAAGAGACAACATCAAGTATTTTCTCTGACCATAGTGAAATAAAACTAAAAATTAATAACAAGAGTAACTTTGGAAACCATACAAACACACAGAAATTAAACAATATGCTTCTAAATAACCAATGGGTCAATGAAGAAATTAAGAAGGTAATTTGTAAAAACATTCTTCAAATGAAAATGAAAGCACACTATATGATAACTACAAAAGCAATACTAAGAGAAAAATTTATAGCATTGAGTGCCTACATCAAAAAGTAGAAAAATTTCATATAAAAAACCTAATGATGTATCTTAAAGAAATAGAAAAATAAGAATGAACCAAAACCAAAATTAGTAGAAAATGATTAATAAAGATCTGAGCAACAATAAATGAAATTGAAGCAAACAAACAAAAAAAGATAAACAAAACAAAAAGTTGGTTTTTTGAAAAGATAATCAAAACAGACAAACCTTAGCCAGACTAAATAAGAAAAAAAGAGATAAGACCCAAATAAATAAAATCAGAAATGGAAAAGGAGACATTACAACTGATAACAAAGAAATTCAAAAAGCCATTAGAGACTACTATGAGCAACTTTATGACCATAAATTGGAAAGCCTAAAGGAAAAGGATAAATTCCTACACACATATAGTCTACCAAGATCGAGCCAGGAAGATATCCAAAACCTGAATAGACCAATAACAAGTAATGAGTTAGAAACAGTAATAAAAAGTCCTCCATCAAAGAAAAGCCCATGAGGTCATGGCTTCACTGCGGAATTCCGGCAAACACTCAAAGAAGAACTAAAACCAATCCTACGCAAACTATTCCAAAAAACACTTGTCTTTGTCATTTTACATTTTATCCTTTGCAGAAACAGGTTGACAAAGATCCTTAAGAACTGTTGTGTCCTCGTTGTTTTCCCCTCCCAGGGTCATCAGGATGGGAGGGACTACAGCAATGGCTCTAATTACCTCTCTCGAAAATGATTTCCTTAGTGTGCAGAATTGCTTCTGTTTCTGGTCCTCCGGGCACAGAAACACCAAGAAAACAAAGTTAATTAGGCACTTCTGAGTCTAGACAATTGCTTGAAAAAAATCAAGCCGAAGGATTTCCATTTCACACTGAAGGTGGGTAGAGTTAGATTCTGTGAGAAGTGCTTTAGAGATGCTCTGGCAGAAAATGATGCTAATCAAGCTATCATTGAAAGGCAATTCAGCCATGAAATGGATGGTCTGCCCATCTGTCCAGAGTACAGGCTGCTGACTTTCTGTTGATGAGTCTCAAACTTCGTGGTGGAGGACTGGCTCTGCCTTCATCCTGAAGATTTTCTTTGTTCTTTTTTTTTTCAGTTTTTATTTTTAAAAATATTTTAATTTAATTAATTGCCCTTACCCTCCAACTTAGTGTTAAGGGACTAACTTTAACTGTGAAACCACAGGTTTAATATACATTAACATAAATTATTTAAATAAAAAATACATGTGCACTCCCTAAAATCCTCAGTAGCATCCCACATTGAGAAGCACCATTCTAATCAAATCCCTTTGAGATACCTTTATACTTGCAGGAAGTATTTGCGGGATGGGTAAATTCACACCTAACAGGTGCAGTGTGCACTGTCTGGGGGATGGCATGGTTGTAGGTCTAACTCGGGCAGTGCAAAGGCAGTTTATGTAACCAAAGCATTTAAAACCCCCATAATATTCTGAAATTAAAAAAGAAACAACATTCCATTCACCAACGTACCTCCAAAATGCCTTCAATATTTCTTAATGAGAAGTAACAGAGAAAACTCCAAGGATTTTCTTCTGCCCATAGTGCTAGGCTTCCAACTTGGTGGAGGCTAAGTAAACAGGAATACTGTATGTTAGAATATATGAAGAGCAGTGATTCAGGAAGGTTGCTATACATATTTTAATGCACAGGACAATCCCCTGAAACAAAGAATTATCTGGTCCAAAATGTCAATTCTGACTTGGTTGAGAAACTTTGATGTAGAGGAATCATACCTTTGTCTACGGGTATTGCTCGTGTCACCTGATTTGTAAGTAGCGTATAGAAGAATCATGATCTTCACTTGGCTTCAGGGATTACACTATTGTTTATTCTTATAAACACTGGCAATCTTTCTGAATCTTTTTGGCTGTTTTCTCATCTCCCAGATCTCTCAGAGTTGTCATGCCACAGGCAGTCTCATGACTTTATTAAATACCATGAACAGGTTAAAGATTCCTAAGTTTATACCATTCCTGATATAACTCCAGACTTGTATATCCAAGTGCCCACTTGGCTTCTCCATTGTGTGCTTATTAGACATTTCAAACTTAGCATGTCTAAAATTAAACTTCTAATTCTCTCCTACTTGCCGAATATGCCCCATCCACACTCCCTCAGTTAATGTTTGGGTCAAAAGTGTTGCAGTTATACTCAATCTTTTTCTCATGCTACCTTCCATTTGCCAGTAAATTCTGATAGCTTTAACATCAAAATATTCTGTCTAGAATCTGATCAGTTTTTATTATTTCTGTTGTGACCAACCAGGTTCAAACCACCTTCATATGGTACCTGCGTTAATGCAATAGCCTCCTCACTGTTCTCTGTACCCCTGTCTTATCCATTGAGGCAGAAACTTCAAAATATCCCATAGTATTAAAACCACATGTGAGGAAAACTAATTACAAGCAAAAAAATCTTATACAAATAAGATATGTTTTTTATTGGGTTAGTTTCCTACTGCCAGTATAACAGAATGTTACAATTTAGTGGCTTAAACAATCCAAATTTATTTTCTTAAAGCTCTGTAAGTTGGAAGTCCAACACAGGTCTCAGTGGACTAAAATCAAGTTGTCTGCTGGGCTGTACTCCTTCCTGGGGGCGCTAGGACAGAATGTATATCCTTACCTTTTCCAGATTCTAGAGTCATTCTGGGTTCCTTGATCTGTGGATTTTTAATTCCATCTTCAAAGCCAGCCATAGGAAGTCTAGTCTTTCTCACATCATGTTATTCTGATCTTGCTTCTGCCTCCCTTTTCCACTTTTAAAGAGCCTTCTGATTACACGAGGTGGAAAACATATCCTGGATACATCCTGCCTGGATAATCCAGGAATAACTCCTTACTTCAGGATCAACGGATTGGCAATCTTAATTTCATATGCATCCTTTATTCTGCTTTACCATGTAACTTAACATAGTCACAGTTTTCAAGTATTAGCACATGGACATCTTTGGGGTGGTCACTATTCTTCCTACCACATTAATCAGAGCTTTTTTTAGTCCAATGCTAAAATTTTGATACTTTTCACTCCCCCAATTTAGTTTAATTAGAGCAAACATGTGACATTTTGTATTTACAAAATAATATAACAGCAGAGAATAATGTATCATAAATAAAATATTGAAGTTCATACCAAATAAGTTTTTGCTTAGGTACATGTCTTAATTAAAAAAGAATCAAAGCAGAGGAAAAATATTATTTTGACATGCAGTTTGTTCCTAAGCCAAATTATCAGGACAAGATACATCTAGTAAATTCAGTAATATTTCAACTTATATCTTCCTTGATTAATTTACTTAGTTCCTCATGTATCTATTTCTATGTACCAAGCTCAGTTCTAAGTGTTTTAAGGCAAAATTAATTTAAGTTCACATAACCTTTGATGGAGGTATTATTCCCCGCTTATAGTCAGGTGAGTTGAGGCTTAGTGACTTGTCTGCCCTAATAAGAGGCAGAGGGGACATTTGAAAGCCCGAGAGGGGTAAGTGAATTTCCATGGGGAATTCAGAAATACAGTGGCAGAAACACATCTGGAATCTGGGAGTCTGAAGTCCAATCCAGACATTTTGTCACTAATAAGGAAAAAAAAAATTATTCTGATTAAGCATTTTTTTTTCCTTCCTAAAGAACTTCTCTTGCTTAGGAGAAGACTTCTTCATAAACAGGCAGTGTGAAAAATGTTCATTTACAGTGGGCATGTTTACTGTTTTCTTCATTTGGAGGGAGTATCCAATTCCAGAAGTACGTTTGCCAGCAATAAATTCATTTTAACTGGAAAAGTTACAGAGGATTATCTTAAGTGCTTACAGAACAGAAATGACAAGTCAGAAGAACCATTCATTACGTTCTCTGCTAATTGGATACAAAGCGCTGACCTTTAAAGATCATACTCCAATAATGCAATTATTTGCCAAAAATCTTAATGAAAAGCATATTCCTTCTCCCATGCTTCTCAGAGGCAAGGCACTTTAAAAATCCCAACCATAAAAAATAAACAAGTAAAAAAAAAAATCCCAACCAAAGACAAATGCAAATGGTCAGAATACTTGTGGTTCTTGTTATACACTTGCTCTCTGATCTTCTTATGGTAAAAAGGTGAATATAAACGGTGCTTTCGGGAACAATACATTGCTGAATGTGACACCATAAATCATCTCCATTAGTGAATGTAGTGTCAGTTTCTTATGCATTTCTGACTCCGTTAAACTCATACTCCATTATTTCATAATATACATGAATGAATCCTGGTGGTCTGATCTGGCAAGAGAATCAGCAGTCAAATCAACTCATCTGTATTGGCCCAATTCCCAGTGGGTCCTGGAGGCTGCACTCCCGGTTTCAGGCTGCATCCCTTACTTCTTTCTCCAACTGCTGGACTGATGGGACCCTTTTTCTTCACTCTCAGAGAACCTGTTTTATCTTTTCCCCCATGGGAAGGTGTAAGAATAGGGTAAGGTTGTGCGTGTACACTTCACTGGTTTTACTATGCAGGTGAGGACTGTGTGTCCATCTGCTTTTGCAAACCAGAATGACCCCATAACATTTTTACTCCAGAAGTCTACTCCTTCCTTAAAGACCCTGATTTGCAAAACCAAGTTTCGTTGCCTTTCATGCTTAAAGGTTTAGATCTATCAGGGGATCTTAAATATATACAGCTCAAGGGTCTCCAAATCACTAGAAACTGCATACAGAATTTTATGTGTGTATGGGAGAAAATGTGCACTTTTCCAAGAATAATTCATAGAGTTCTAAAAAAAAAAGCCCCCATGACAAATAATAGTTTAAAAAACACATAGAAAGAAGATTGATAATGGCTTTTTCCTGTCTAAAATTGAAATGTTAACTCTAAATTCACTGATGTTGCAATTTGTTCTGACAGGCTCTGAGGATTGCTGATGCTTGTCCCATGTCAGAGATGATTTGGAACAGAATAGGTATAAATAAATACATAAATAAATAAACAGAAAAGCAAACAAATAGATAAGTTAGGTGCTTGTAACAGACAATTAAGAAAAAACATCTCCAATTCACAAAGCACTGTGAAAAGAACAGGGTCACCCAGTGCAGACCAGCCTGCATCTGCACTTTCTGCTGTCAGAGAGGTCAAGAAAAAGAACCAGTTCCCAAAGCTTGCCTGGAGGGAGTGTAGTGAGCTCCCTCCTTTATCTACTGTTTCCCCCAAGTATGGATATCAGTGAAAATGTGTCAAAATAAGAGATACCATAAGGCTAAGCAGAGAATAGTGGGAGCAATTATGGAGCACCTAACATAGTTCAGGGAGTAGATGGGTGTGGGAAGGCTTTTCAGAAGAGATGAAATCTAAATTTAATACTGAATGATAAGGTCAGAATCATCTAGGCAATGACTGGATGTTAGAGCAGGGGAGCAGGAACATTCCTTGACCAAAAGAATAGGCTATTTAAAAGCACAGGGACTAGAGAGATGTTTTCTTTGACAAACCCAAGTTCCAAATGGCTGGAAATCAGAATGGGAGTCAGGTGCCTTCTAGGATCACACTGTCCAAGTACATTACCCTTAATCACCCATGAATTTCCATACTGAATTCCTGGCTGTTTCTTGTACATATTGCCATCTGAAATTACCTTCCTTCAGTCATTGATTCAACAAATCTCACCTGAGCACCTTCTATGTCTAAAGTTCTGTTCTTGCTGTTGGGGATGGAGCAGTGAACAGAACAGATAATGTTCCTGCTCTCATGGAGCTTAGCATCCATGTCCTTTACCTGTTTATATAGTTATCATCTATTTCCCCCGATAAAATGTGAGTTCTATGAGGGCAGAGACCTCATGTGTCTTCTACATTATTCTCTCCTCAGTGCCTAGGACAGTGCTTAGGAGGTAAGAGGTGTTTAATCAGTTTGTTGAAGGAGTGAATGAATGAAAGACGTGTGCAGTGAGAGATGAGATTGGAGAAGTGACTTGAATTCAGCTCACAAAGCTCCTTGTAAGCCGTGTTAGGAAGTCTGTATTTTGGAGGCAGTGCAGAGCCACAAAATGTCTTAAGGAGGAACATAATATGATCAGATTTTTGCTTAGAAGGATCTCTGGATCTCTGGCTACATTGTTGAAATGGGTCGGTATGAGCAAGATGGGAGATGAAACGCTTTGTTCTTTGGATTCCAGGCCACCATCCTGAGAGACTTTCCTCCTGCCTCAGTTGCTGCTCTCTCTTCCCACCCCCTTAACCCTGGAAAAGCCCCTCTGCTGTCCTTAAACGCCTCTTCCCCATCTCACTTCTTATTTAATTGATGTCTTTCCATCCCCTAATTTTAAATACTGTTTATATGCTGTCAATTCCAAATATTTATCACCAGAGGGACCTCTCCTTTGAATTCAATTTAAGGATTTCACATTAGCTGTTCCTTCTGCCCGGAATGTTCTTTTCCAATAAATTTACAGAATTTATCGTCTCATCTCTTCTAAATCTCTGTTTAAATGTCACTTTCTCAATGAGGGCTTCTCTGACCTCTTAGTTTGAAATGGAACCCTGCCTTTCATTGTGCCCTATAGTTTCCCACTGTTTTTATTTTTATTCATATAATTTATTACCTTCTAACATAGTATATGCTCCACTGATTTGTTTGCTTATTGTCTTCCTCCCTCAACTATAAGGTAAGCTTCCTGGAGATTAGGAATTTTTAACTATTGTACTCAATTACATGGTACTGTGACTAGAGGTATTACACATACACACATGCCTACACACACACAAACACACACTCATACTAACATATATATATATAATGACATTGAATTGACATTATTAATTAATAATCTACAGCAAAATGAACAAAATGTGTGACACGAAAGAAGCCAGACTAAGGATAGAAGGATGAATAAGTCATCCTCCTTGGTGTATTAGAACTTAGTCTGTCTCTGTATGTATGTGTGGTTGTTCCCTCCAACAATAACTAGTAAAATAGGGACATAATAAACATTTTTGACTGACTCGTGACCCAAAATATGCTTTTATTATTTTTCTGATTTGCACTATACACAAGGAAACTCAGAGAGTGAGGCATTTTACAGGTTATAAAACAGAACAGAACTTAATTGGGTATGGGTGTGTTGTGTGTGTGCGTGCATGTAGGTATGATTGTAAGTATACAGTATTCCTACATTAAGTGAATTATTAAAAAGTAGCTTTAATTACACTTTTCACTTTGGGGGAGTTTTTTCCAGTGGCTAAGTATTAGAAAGATTAGGTTTTTTTTTTCAGCACATTATGGGAGTAAAAATGTTAAGGTTATGTATATTGCCCTTGCCTCCCCTCCCCCGTCGAGTCAGAG
>VBSM01003190.1:9377570-9414902 GCA_008086735.1 Cheirogaleus medius | reverse complement strand
GTAGATCCACTTGTATCGCTTTAAGGTATCTCCATATTGCTTTCCACAGAAGTTTAACTAGTTTGCAGAAGACCCCAAAGGCATTCACAGCATCCACAAAAATAAATAAATGGAACCTGATCATATTAAAAGACTAGGTTTTAATACTAGTTCTGTGTCTCTGTGAACTGAGGTAGGTAACTTCATCTTTATAAGCTTCAGTTTCCTTATTTGTAAAACTGAAATTATAATATCCGTGACTGTATAGGTTTTTTTTTTTTTTAATGGAGGGGGTTGATAATAAGAAAAAGTGGGTAAGTGGGATAATATCTATAAAGCTCTTACAGTGACTGGTGCCTAGTGAAGATTCAGTTGGATAACATTCAACAAATATCAGATATGTACCTAATAAATATTTGATACTGTCTTTTTAGTTCTGAAAGGCAAAACTATAGTGACAAAGAGCCAGCACATTCCCAGCATTGTCATAAGTATCAGGCACTATCTTCTCAATTTTTTACTTATGTCTTTCCTTTCGTTTTCCACTTTGGCAATTCCACCCAACTAAAGAAATTCAACTTAGAAAATGTGTTATGCAACCCTGATATGGAAATAAACTAGGTAGGTTAGAGCACTGTCCATATTCGCATTCACTTAGCTAAGAATCTTGTCATCGTGGACACTGTCAGTGAGCTGGGGACTTCATATGGTGCCAAACCTGACAAAGCCTCTGAAGGGAAGGTAACATGGGAGTTATTTGTATGAAACGGATTCAGTGCCTTGGAGAATTCTTCCACCCTTTGCAATCTTGTGAAAGTAAAAGGAGAACAGTATTCCAGTCCCTGAGGAGAGACATATCCTACATCTCTGAGCCAACACACTCTGTCATGAAGAGTCTTGTTGAGGGCAGGGGATCAGGTGGGCTGACATGAGAGATACGAAGCTCTGCTCCCCTCTTACAGCCCTGCCAGGCTTGCACTGAGGCAATTATTAACTGGCTTGCTGAGTAGAGAAATCAAAGTGGCTAAAACAAATAAAGAAAAGGATTTTTGACAAGGAAATGAAATATGGGTCAGAGGTATAATTTTGGGAATCATTTAAAGCCATGTGATATTAATAGTATAAGGATCACTAAGGGAGAGAGTGTATATTAAAGAGAAGGGAAGTGAATAAAAGGAAAAAAAGAGAGAAAGGAAAGGAAAGCAGAGGAAGAGAGAAGAGAAAAGAAGAGAAGGATTGATCCTGGATGCTCAACACTGAAACAATTAGGAAAAGAAGAGGAATGCCCACAAGGAACTGTGAAAGAAGTGATCAATGGAATAGAAAGTAAATCAAGAGAGTGTGGTGCCCACAACACCAAAAGAAGAAATGAATCAAGAAATTGGGAATGATCAAGTATATCAAATGCTTCTGATAAATAAGAGGAGAACATGTTTGTCCATTGTAGTGAACAATGTATAGGTAGTTAATCTTGGTAAGAGTAGTCTCAGTTGAATGGTCGGGATAAAAGCATAATTGGAGTGAATGTAGGGCAAAATCAAAGAGAAAAGTTGGCATTAGTATAGATGACTCTTTAGAAATATTTTGAAATCAGAAGGAGCAAAGAGATGTAATTGTTTTGTTTTTTCAGAATAATAACATGTTTATAAGCTGATGGGGAAAATTTTATAAGTGAAAAATGCAAGAATTTCTAAAGCCATGTCCTTGAGTAGGTGAGAAGGACTAGAATATAATACACTGGTGAAGGGATTGGCTCAAAAAGGTAACATGGAGAGTTCACCTGTGTTAACAGGTGGGAAGGTATGGTATGGAAGTGAGGATAGTACCAGACAGAAAGATAAATTATTTCACCAAATCTTTACACTAATGTCAAGACTCAGAAATCGCTATTAAACTATTTGAAGAATTTTGTGGTTCTAAATTTTAGGATTTTTTTCTATTTCTGTGAAAAATGTAATTGGAATTTTGATAGAGATTTCATTGAATCTGTAGATTGCTTTGGATTGTATGGACATTCTGATAATATTAATTCTTCCAGTTTGTGAACATAAAATATCTTTCCATTTATTTGTTTTTTCTTCAATATCATTCATCAGTGTTTTATAGTTTCAGTATAGAGATTTTTCACCTCCTTGATTAAATTTATTCCTAAGTATTTTATTGTTTTTGATGCTATTGCAAATGAGATTGTTTTATTAATTTCTTTTTGGATAGCTTATTAATGTATAGGAACAATTTATTTTTATACGTTGATTTTGTGTTCTGAAACTTCACTGAATTCATTTATTACTTCTAAGAGGTTTTTTGTAGAATCTTCAGGGTTTTCTATATATAAGATCATGTCATCTAAAAAAAGAGACAAAGCTGGAGGCATCACACTTCCTCATTTCAAACTATATTACAAAGCTATAGTAATCAGAACAGTATTGTATTAGCATAAAAACAAACACAGAGACCCAAGGAACAGAATAAAGAGCCCAGACGTAAACCAAAATATATAAGACCAACTAATTTTTGACTAGGGTGCCAATAATATGCAATGGGGAAAGGATAATCTCTTCAATAAATTAGCATTGAGAAGACTGAATAGCCACATGGAGAATAATGAAATTGGACCCTTATGCTATATACAAAAATTAACTTGAAATAAATTAAAGTCTTAAGTGTAAGACTGAAACTTTAAGTCTCCTAGAAGGAAACACAGCAGAAAATCTATACAACATTGGTCTTTGCAATGATTTTTGGATATGACACCAAAAGCATAGGCAACAAAAGCAGAAATAAATAAATGGGACTACATGGAAGCTAAAAAGCTCCTGCACAACCAAGGAAACAACAAAATGAAAATGCAATCTATGGAATCAAAGAAAATATTTGTAAACCATATATCTGACAAGAAGTTAATATCCAAAATATATAAGGAACTCATATGACTCAATAGCAAAACAACTCACAAATGACTCAATTAAAAAATAAGCCAAACATCTCAATAGATGTTTTTCAAAAGAAGACATACACATGGCCAATAAGTATATGAAAAGTGGCTCAATATCACTAACTATGAGGGAAATGCAAATCAAAACCACAGTGAGATATCACCTTACCTCTATTAAGATGGCTATTATCAAAAAGACAAGAGATAAGTGTTGGTTAGGGTGTGGAGAATAGGGACTCTTGATTACAGTCTTATAGTATCATTATTGGCAATACTGCAAACTGGTACAGTCATTATGGATAACAATGTGGTGGTTTCTCACAAAATTCAAAATAGAACTGCCATATGATCCAGCAATCCCAATTTTGAGTATACATCTAAAGCGAAGAAAGTCAGTATCCTGAAGAGGTATCCACACCTCCATGTTCATTGCAGTATTATTCACAATAGCCAATGTATGGAAATGCTTAAGTGTCTGTTATCAGATGAATAGATAAAGAAAACATGGGTTATATAATATATATTATATAATCATGTATTCTGTTATATATTGTATATGTTTTATATGTCTAATGTTAGCCATAAAAAAGAAGAAAATCCCGCCATTTGCAACAACATGGACAAAGCTGGAGGATATTATGCTAAGTGAGATAAACCAGATGGAGAAAGACAAATAGTGTACAGTCTCGCGTATATGTGAAATATAAAAATGTGGAACTTACAGAAGGAGAGAGTAGAATGGTGGTTGTCAGGGGCTAGGTTAGGGGAAAATGAGATTGTCAAAGGGTACAAACTTTCAGTTATAAGATGAATATGTTCTGGAAATCTAATGTACAGCATGTAGACAATAGTTAACAATAGTGTAGTTTTTACTTGAAAATGCTTAAGAGTAAATCTTAAGCCTTCAGATTTACGGGCACACACACACACACATATACGGTAACTATGTGAGATGATGGATGTGTTATTTAGCTTAATTGTAATTATTTCAGAACATATACATATATCAAATCATCATCACATTGTACACCTTGAACATACACAATTTTTATTTGTTAATTATACCTCATTAAAGCTGCAAAAATTTTTTTTTAAAAAGAATTCATTATTTAAAAAGTTACTTACTCAGGAGAAGCCCAGTATATTTATTTTGTTTCTTTTCCATTCTTTTGAAATAATCCGATTCTATATACCTATCTTACACTAAGATGAAAATACAGAGTCCCAACATTAGAAATTTAGATAATTAACCATTCATGTGGAACAGGAATGCTGTCAGCAACATCCTTGAGAAGGTTTAGAGTGTTAGCTAGAATACTTTTCATGACAGAGAGTTTCCTGCTCTAAGGAGAGAATCTGCTTCATTTCTACTTGTCAGGAATCTTTCCTAGATTTGGAGTTGTGAAATACAATAAAATCCTAAGCCCCTGCTGACTGATCAGACCCCCTCTTGGCCAAGGGGACCCCAGAGGAACCTTAAAACTGATTTCCCAGGCATGATGGAATGGGAGTCAGACATACCTCATTATACCCCCTCACTTGCTAAACACCATCAGGCTCCACCCCCCCAAAAAAGGGCTGAACTGAAAGTAATTTTGTCATCTACTCTGCCCTATTTGCAGTTCCGGCACTACAACTAACCAGCTCTCTTTCCTGATAAGAAACCACCAACCATGCAATGGTTTTAACCAGTCTACAGAGCATGCACAGAGAGCGTTTTCGTGTCCTCTGCTTCACCTTTTGACATCTGAGGGTTGCTAGTTTCTGAACACGGACCTCAATAAGGGGCATAAAGCTCGATTGTGCACACACGTTTCTCCCTTCATATTCATGACACCTCCTATAGCTTGTTAAATATGTATACTTGGCCATCCCACTCAGTATACATTCCTATTCCCATTGCCCCTGCCTGGAAGCACATGTTCCTGGCTTCTGGCTGGGGCTCTACTTTCCAGCCTGTTGGAATGGCCCCCCACAGGCTGCAATGCTTTGTGAGAAAGAAATCTCTCATTTCCAAATTTATGAACATCATCATTTTCTCCAGTTAACAGAGTCCAACACTGTAACATTCACTGCTGACTTTATTTTCTCCTTGGGAGAAGCAGAGCCAAACCACCTGAGGGTAGAACTTCCCAAGTCCTACTCCTGAAACACCCTTCTAGGAGATGTTTGACATTTGAGAAATAAATTCTGTCCCTGAATAAGTGGGGGAATATCATTATACACATAACCATATGCAGACTCTGAAAGGTCCTGTAGTAAAGGAACATTTTCACACTGTTTCATTTAGTGTTCTGAAATTTCCTACACGAGGAACCACACATTCTCATTTTTTAATTTACTACAATGTATTAGCCACCTGTAAAGCAGTGTTCCTCTGAACAGCAAGATTGGCCATCGACATACAAGGTCAATACTGGACCATCTGCCCTTTCAAGGGTTCAAGGCCTAGAGACTGCTTCTCAATATGTGTTTGATAGATCTAGGGAATTTGCTAGACATGCAAATTCCTGGGACTACTGTGTCAAAGTCCAAGAGGGAGAAGTCAAGAAATTTGTTTCTACAAAGTGTCCCTGGTGGTTTTATTCACAAGGTCTGTCCAGAAAGTATCCACCCATGTAATGTGAAAATGAGAGACATTTATTGAAGAAGATACAAGATATAAGAAACATTGTACATAGGACAATGACACCTCAGTCCCCTTCAAAGTAGGCATCTTGGGACCTCACACAGTTCTCCCAGCGTGTCTTAACCTAACCTGTACACCCTCAACATTCTCAGGTGTCCTGCTTGTTGCAGGCCTTTCAGAATGTGGATCACCTTCAACAGATTCTTGACCATGTTTGAAGCGTTTGTGCCACACTTTTATTTGTGGTGCACTCATTTCATCATCCCTGAAAGCCGCCTGCATCATCCGAATAGTTTCTGCTGAGGGATGTTCAAGCTTAACGCAAAATGTGATGCAGATTCATTGCTCTATTCAGTCAGTCATTTTGAATGTGATGGCCACACGATACACGTGCTCACTCAGTGGTGTCTAGCATCCCACTGACTAGTACAGTGAAGTCATTATTGTTCACGCATGCACATTCCAGTCCACTCTCCTTGGCTGCCAGGTTACATTGATTTCATGCGTTCTCATTATATTAACAATGGCTGGGTACTTTCCGGACATCTTGCACATTAAAGTTCGAAAACCATTGCCTTAAGTCCACGCTATTCAAAATGTGGTCTATGGACCAGCAGCATCTGTTTCATCCAGAGCTTGTTAGAAATGCAGAACCTCAAGCTCCATTCAAACTGATGGTTTCATAAAGTCATCAGGGAATCTGTGTGCATGTTAAAGTTTGAGAAGCATCATCCTGAACAATATTAAGGTCTTTCTCCGGGTAGATTTTTTCTTTAATTCTTAACTCTTGGTCTTTTTATCACTTAAATCACCCCAGATAGGTAGGTGATACCATTAGAGGGACAACCATGTCACTTAGGATCACAGCGAATTTCTCAAATCTCTGCGGTTTTAAGGGTAGGGTGGGTGTTGATAGCAGGAAAGCTTTTCTATTGCCAGGTACCCAACCACATCTTAATTAATTCTTGACAGATTACTTTCAGGAAATGTCTATAGCCAGAGTAGCAAGCACAGTAGCAAATTATATGAACAATAGCAATAAGAAAAGTTGTTAATGATGAGCTGCACTGTATGTGCCTGATGCTGTTCTAAGTGTGTATGTGCGTGTGCATGAGTATGTGTGTATGTATAACAACTTATTCCTCAGCACACACCTAAGAACTTCATGCTATGATTATTCTCAGTAGTCTGAAATAGGGAATCATTTTCATGGAATTCATCACTGCACAAAATGAATAAAGAGTTAAGGGGAAAAAAAAAAGCTAAAGTATTTGAAATTTTTTCCTGGACAAGTAGATTAGAATGCAATAAAGGCTTAACTGTAAATAAAGTAAAATCCAAGCCATAAAACTTTCTTAAAAGAAAGGGAATTTGTTTTACAGTATAATTGATTTGGAGGTAGAAATTGCTGAGCAAATTCTGATTACCTTGCTGAAGATGCAAGCAATTGGCAACAATCATACCGATTAGAAGCCATTTAAGCAACCTCAATTAAATTAGTGGTAATTCTAAACTACTCCATCTTGCATAGAGATTGGCTTAATTTTTATGTAAATTCACATTCTGGTTGTGCAAATCCTAATTGTCTAACAGCAAATCAAGCTAGATTATTTTCATTTATTTTTCTGGAAATCAAAGCTCTGGTAGGTATGTACAGAGACTGAAAACATCCCTGCAGGAAAGTCTTACAAAGAAGAATCAAAGATCAAGCCTATTTTCTTGGCTCAAAATGACAGACAGGCAGACTGTATAAAATGGGGAGGAAAAGATAGATCGAAGATCACCAGGACTTAAGAAAAAAACAGAGTAGAAAATACACTGGACCAGGGGTCTGGGGCCCTGATTTTTAATGCTGATTCTGCCAGATTACAATGCTGTGTAGTCTTGATAAAGGCTCTTTCTATTAGTTAGCTGTTCTGTAATAATGAACTTCCAACTTTCAGTGGATAAAACAACATGCATTTATTTCTCACTTAAGAACCTGCATATTCAGGTTCGCTCGTTTCAGCTGATCTGAGCTGACCTCATCTGGGCTTGGCTTCATGCTATAGTTTGAGTTCAGGTCTGCTCCATGCATTTCTCATCCCCCTTGGCCTAGCATTACCTAAAACACACTCGACCCAAGGCCAAATACATAAATAGAAAAGTTCGAAAGGATAGGCTCAACCGTGCAAGCTCATGTCCTGGTATCATGTCCATCTGCCCCATAATTGGTAAAAGCAGAACACAAAATCAAGCCTAAATTCAATATGGAGGGTAGTCTGCTTCACCACTGTGAGGCGATAACATTGGAGTGGATGACTGTCATCTTCTTCTCATTTTCTTTAGCTTCCACATTCGTAAACTGAGATTAGATGGATTTCACGACTGTTCAGGACACTTCCAGCTCTTAACATCATTCTGCAATTTTAGGAGAAATTCCATGACAGTCTCTAGTACTATGTATAAGCGATTGTCCTGCAGGCTGGATTCAGTAATATTTGGTTTGTCTGCAGAGAATTTTAAAATCATTTTAATTAGTAAGAAATATTTTTAAAACCATGATGTTTCACCCCAAAATTCAGAATTCTGATTTTTCTTGAAGACTCAGAATAGGTGGGATGGTGATTTTGACTAGCAGCTGTTTCTTTTATGCAGGGCATGCCTCTCCAGAAGAGCACACCCATTTCCTCCCTCCCACACACGTTCTATTTTCATACACCTGGTCCACTGCACTTATTTATATTACTGTCCTGAACCCCGTGGGCCATTTTTGTTTCTATCCTAGGATTTCAGGTTTGAGCTCTGGCTCTTCTTCTCTTACCAACTACTCACATGGCAAAATAAGTCATCGACATATCTGGGTTTTATTTTTCTCATTTACAAATAGAGAAGGGGAATTCTAGAAGTCTTTTTTTTTATCATTTTTCTATTTTTAATTTATTTCAGAATATTCTCGGGGTCCGAACATTTTGGTTTCACAAATTGCTTTTGTACCAATTGAGTCAAAGTCTTAAGTTTGCCCATCACCCAGATAGCGTGCATTGTACCCATTAGGTGTGAATGTCCCCATCCCCTCCTCCCCCCTCCCACCTGCTTGATTTCCAAACAAGCTTTTAAGGGCTTTTCTGCTACACCATCCTGCAATTGTAAAGAGGTTAGATCAGAGAGTATGTGTTTCAAGACATCTCATGAGGACAGGAGAGCAGTCTATTTCAAGAGATGACTGGGTGATTTCAAATGAAGATATACAGACTGGGACCTGGAAACTTACAGCAAGCAGGGCAATAGGAGTGGTGCTCACACTGTGTACCTCAAAGAAGCCCAAGAGGGAGGAGCAGCAATTAAGGAAAAAGGGAAATTGTTGAGTTAGGCTGAATATCAGCAAGGTTTTCCTAATAGGCAAGTCTTTAAACTGGCATGCCTTCCCAGGAGAAGTGGCAGAGAGTTATTTAAAATAGGGCCACACATAGCATTTTAATAACCCACTATAAACAAAATCCTCACTTAAATCAATGCTATTGACTTAAGGATAGGTTGTTTCTTTCTCTCTATTTTGTAAGTTGATTTAGATTTCCATTGCACAAATAATGAAAAAGATCAAATCCTGGGGTGGGGGATCGGAGACAGAAAAATACATGCCATGCCCACATGCATTCTTCAGGCCTATTAGTTTAATGCAGATGGTTCAGGTGTCTCAGGAATGAAGGTCTATTTTGCACCAGTCTTCTGTGTCAAAAACACATATATGAAGAATGAATGTAGATTATTGTTTTGCACATTGCCATGAACGTGAATTGCAGGCTGTCACCTGGTTTGCCCTGTAAAACTCAGAGATCTTTGCTTTCCTCCTTATCTGCTGCACATCTTTTTTTGAGTTTATTTTGGGATAATAGTGCTTGTTATTCAATTATTTAAGACAGTGTGTTTGCTGACAACTCGATATTCTATTTTTTTCCTTCTCTTCCCTTTGAATAGGAAAGTGCAAAATAGGCAAAGGAAAATAACTGGCTTGGCGTTTGGATGGTGCAGGAAAACAAACAAACTAATAAGCTAAAAATAAGCAAAAAAGCCCCCCATTTCATCATCCATGGTGTTAAGGGTGACCAGGGAAAAAAGCTTAGGAGAACATTTTGAACTGCTAGGTACAATTCACACTATCCTAGAGGATCAACATAATGACAGCCAGAAGGCCCCTGGAATCAGCCCATTGCCATAAACGACAAATTTGATTATATACATACAAGAATGCAAACTGATTACATTTGTAATAATCTGTTATCCAAAGCTGTACCATATTCATTCATTGAACAAATGTATAACATTTACTATGCATCAGAGTTATTCTCCTACAAATCGACAGGTTGACAAAGGTTGTTTTCTATATACCCCATACACCTCTCCCTTTCTGTTTGCAGCCTCTCCCACCCCAATTCAGTAACTCCTTCTTTGACATTTTTGTGTGGCCAGGGCATCATCTCACACACATGGAAATCACCCGATAAATATGTTAAAAATGAAGTAAATTCCACCTTGTGGATCTAGAGAGCGAACTGATTGAAACAATGTTGTAGATCATGAATGCGGAATGCGGACTGCAGTGGGGAGGATCTGGCTAGGAGGAGGAGGGAGATTCCAGAAGACGAGAGCATCTAGAAATTTTGGACCCTTCCTCTGCAGAAAAGTTGTCAAAAAACAAGTTCAGGAAATTCATAGATAAGGAGACACAAGCTGTCAAAAAGCATAAAAAAAGAGGTATACCTCACAAGTCATCAGAAAAGTGCAAAACAAAATAATAAAATCCAACTTTAAACTCAAATTGGAGGAAACACAAGTTATTAGAGGAATAGTGAGGAAATAAGCACTGTTATGGGTGTTGTGAGGCTACAGATTGGTTCAGGCACTTTGAGAGTGATCTAGTGACAGCCTTTAGAGGGTTTAGAGTGCCTCCTCCCTAAAATCTAATAGTTCCACACCCCAGAATCTACCCTAGAGACACTTACTAGTCTTTAATAGGAGACATGTTCAAGCATTGGTTATATTAGCAAAAATTCAGAAACAACCTAAATATCCATCAAAAAGAGAATAGCTCGATTTAGATTTGTCTATGGAATCTCCTAATTTAAAAATACTGTAAACGAATCTGTAAAAACAAACAAACATATACACAAAAAGCAAATGACCATACAGATCAAATAAAATGTGGCTATTGGCAAAATTCAGTCCAAGAGTCCTCCATATACAACCTCTGGTTCAATAATTGTTCAGACACTTGATATTCTTAAATTCAAGAACATGTCTTTGGAAAAATGAATAATGCTAATTATTAGGTGTACTCGTTTTGAGTATTTGCTAGGTGTCAATTACTATGTCTGGTGTTTTTATATCCTTTTCTCGTCCTTGCTGCAACCATGCAAGATAGTTACTTCTTCAACTGTACAAGTGGGATAGTGTAAGAATTTCCATCCACAAAAGACAGGCTGTCCTTGTCACAAGCCTAATCTCGAAAGAATCTCAGCCAGAGTAGGACTGATTTATGTTTCCAGAGAACTGAGTCTGGAAGTTTCAATAGCTTTACAACTGAGCAAAACCAAAGAAACGCCCGCGCCATTTCTGTGGCTGCTTTAGCTGAGCACACAGAATCAGCGCCCAGGGAAGTGTTCAGTGCATCTCCTGTTGGTAGAACAAAACCACCTTAACTTTCCTGCAGCTTGACTAAACTCAAAAGACTTTTTTTGGATTCTAGGCCCTGACTTGCTTTTTCTTAGAGCATTTTCTTTAGAAAATTTGTAATTGTAAACGCTCCGCCCCTTTGAGATGTAAATCTTTTTAAAGGCCTCTTGCCACCCAAGTGGCAGGGAGCCATCTCTTTGAAAAGTAAATATTAAGGGATATAGCACTCCTATTTCCTAGTTTTCATGAAAGAGTGGGAGCCAAACCTAGGTGGGTCCCTTGCTCCAAGTTGTAAAACTACCCTCTGTTATGAAGATATGAGAAAGAGTGTTTACTGTCCCTTCTTTGGGTAAGACCAATTAGCAAACAAAGATGGGCTGAGAGCTCCTCTTCCCCCACCCCTTCCTACAACATGACACCTCTAGCGACTACACTGGCTGACATGATTGAGTGCTTACTGTATAGAGCCAGGCAGGATTTTAAGTACTTTTTAGCTCCTCTCTTCCCCACTGTCTTGCCTACCACACAAAATTGCCTATAATTTCCCCCTTATTGTACTCTAGCCACACCGGCTTCCTTGCTGTCTCCTTACTCGAAACTCGTTTCCATGATAGAGGCTTGCTGAGCCCTTTGACTAGAATGTTCCTGCCTCAGTTACTCACAGGGTTGGTTCCTTCTTGCTTTTTAAATCACACCTTGAATACTAGATTCACAGAGAGGATAGCCCTGAACACTCAATATAAGTTTATCCACATATCTGATCCCATTTACTTTTCATACATTAGCCTGTTTTCTTTTTCGTCTTCCTCCTCTGTCGTCTTCTCTTTCTTTTCCTCCTTTTAATTTCATCTCTTACTTCTTAAGTATTTATTTATTTTTTTCCTCCCTCTTTTTACTCTCAGCTTGGAATATGAATTCATGAGAGCAAGGACCTCGTCTGTCTTGTTCACTGCTATATCCCCAGGGCCTACAGACGTGATTGGCACATAGCTGCCAATGCTTTAATTGCCTTATAAATGCATCTCATTTAACCCTATAATGAAATGATCCTATAAGGTAGGCATTATTTATTGTCTCCATTTTATTGACAAAGAGACCTCATGCCTGAAAAGCTAAGTGCCTTGCTGAACGTCACACAACTAATAAAGAGCAAAGCCAATATTTGAACTGAAGTATTCGGACTTTGGTACTCAGGCTCAAAGCCAGACTTGCTCAACTTTTGTGGCCAGGGTCTACGCGGAGTGGTTAGCATAGAAGAGTGAACAAAACATACATTGTTACCTCACTCTTGAGCTTACAGTCTAGGGGTAGCTAGAATTCAACAGTAATCAAATAATTATAGAATTACAAATTTAGTAAGTAGTAGGAAAGAAAAGCAGGGAATGTTATGAAGAACACATAAAGTCAAGATTTAGCCTAAGAGGGAGTTAAGTGAAGTTAAGGTTTAGGTATGACTAAGTTTTAGCCAAAATAAGGAGAGTGGGAAGAGAGCCTATAGACAGATGGAATGGCATTGGCAAGTCTGAGTCATTTTCCTAGTGCCAGACGGGAGACAAGAACTGAGGATACAAGAACGTGACCCTGTCTTTACCCTTGAGGTGAGTTAGTTGATTACATGGGAAAAAAATAGGCGCCAAGACATATATGAAGTATGATGTGGCTTCAAAAGGCCTTTCAAGTTTGTAAAGATCAAATGGGTTATTAAAAGCCATAAAAATGGAGATATAAACAATTAATTGGGCTTATTTATAGTTATATATTGAATTTCTCTACCCTAACAACTGAGAATAGACCCTCTTTTCAGGACCCATCAAATATTTGTAAAAGATTGACTTTGTATTATTTCAGGAGCATTATTTTAATCAATAAATCAAGAATCAAGAAAAATAATGTTGCAGTCCACATTTTCCATGATCAATGCTATGACGCTACAAATTAATATCAGCACAATCACTTGGAAATTAGAATAATAATAGCTAAGATTTATTGAGTGTTTGCTCTATACTTGCAGTACACTGAGATTTTTGTCTTAATCAGCCATTTAATCTTCACAACATCATCATTAAGTTCTTGTCATTTTACAGATTGAAGAAGCTTATGACAAGAGAGATATTATATAAGATGTGTTATAGTGGGCAACCTTGTCTGGTTCCAGTTTTAAGTGCGAATGTTTTCAATTTTTCCCCATTCAGTATGATGTTGGCTATGGTTAATCTAGCAAGAGGTGTGTCAATTTTGTTTATCTTTTCAAAGAACCAACTTTTTGTTTCATTAATCTTCCATATAGTTCTTTTGTTATCAATTTCATTTAGTTCTGCTCTGATCACGGTTATTTCTTTTCTTCTGCTGGGTTTGGGATCAGTTTGCTCTTCCTTTCCCAGTTCTTTGAGTCGATTCATTAGATTATTGATTTGTGATCTTTCTGTCTTTTGGAGGTAGGCATTTATATAGAACTCAGGAAAATGAGCAAGAAAAAAATCAAACAACCTCATTAAAATGTGGGCAAAGGACATGAATAGAAACTTTTCAAAAGAAGATAGATTAATGGCCAACAAACATATGAAAAAATGCTCAACATTTCTAATCACCAGGGAAATGCAAATCAAAACCACAATAAGATATCACTTAGCTCCAGTAAGAATGGCTTTTATCCAAAAGTCCCAAAACAACAAGTGTGGCGTGGATGCGGAGAGATAGGAATATTCCTACACTGCTGGTGGGACTGCAAACTAGTGCAACCTCCGTGGAAAGCAATATGGACATACCCTAAAGAGAGACAAGTAGATCTACCATTTGATCCAGCAATCCCATTATTGGGCATCTACCCAAAAGAACAAAAGATATTCTATAAAAAAGACACCTGCACTCGAATGTTTATAGCAGCACAATTCACAATTGCAATGATGTGGAAAGAACCCAAGTGCCCATCAATACATGAGTAGATTAATAAAATGTGGTGTGTGTGTGTGTGTGTGTATATATATATATATATATACACACACACACACACATATACATACACACACACACCATGGAGTACTACTCAGCCATAAAAAACATGGTGAACTAATACTTCTTGTATTAACCTGGATGGAACTGGAGCTCATTCTTCTAAGTGAAGTATCACAAGAAAGGAAAAACAAGCACTACATGTACTCACCATTAAATTGGCACTAATTGATCAACACTTACATGCACATACAAAAGTAACATTCATCAGGTGTTGTGCAGGTGGGAGGGGGAGGAGGGGATAGGTAAATCCATACCTAATGGATGCAGTGCACACTGTCTGGGGGATGGACATGCTTGTCTGGTGTTGGAAAGGCAATTTATATAACTGAAGCATTTGTATCCCTATAATATGGGGGGGGGAGAAGAAGAAGGGGGAGGAGGGGGAGGAGGGGGAGAAGGAAAGAGGGAAAGAAAGTAAGTGTCCACTTACAGAGCTAGTAACTTATATGTGGGATTTAGACCAAGCAGTCTAATTACAGTGTGTGTGTGTATGTGTGTTTAATCAGTTTGCTATTTTGCCTTCTTTATTAGTTTTTGGGTTAAGAAGGAATCAAAGTGCAATAGCATTTAGGTGAGAAAATGATAATATAAACAGATTAAGAAAAGTAAGAGAAATTAAGAGCAAAACAGGTTGGTAATTACTGAAGGTGTGTAATGGGTATCTGAGGGATTATTGTATTGTCTATTTGTGTGTATGTTTGAAAATTTTCATGATATAGAGTTATAAATAAAAGATAAGAAGAAATTAATTAAAAATAGTCTCTGTTAGCTTCAAAAGGACTTCAGCTAAACCTTTCTTAGGGTGCTTATTTCTTCCTCCTTTGTGTTATAGATATTTATATCCAAATCTCTTTTGTAGTGGCCCTTCATTAAATATTTATTATTAATACCATAAGTTATTGAATTTAATTCTCATAGCAACACTATGCCATAGACATTATTTTCTCCATTTTACAAATGAGGGAAAAGGGGATTCAAAAAGTTTCAGTAACTTGCCCAAAGGCTGCATTAGGCAGTGGAAAAACTGAAATGTGAGTTTGAATCATTTCATTCTGAAGTTCTTACTCTGTACATGTGGCCACAATTATGTAATTATAAACCCTTTGATGGCTTGTCATAAAGTGGGTGTTCCATAGGGACTTCACGACAGGCACGAGGGAGAGGAGACATGAAAGTGAGCAAACAGCCCCAATTTACCTTCATAGAAACAGGACCAGTAGGAATTTATTCTTGTTTCCAATATAAACTATGAAGTGGCTTGCCCAAGATTGGACGGCTTATTTTTGGTGAGGTTAAAATGGCAGCCAAGTTATTGCAAATTTTGTTGCGATTCTTCAGATAGGAACCGTCGACGGGAGCCAGGTGAGGCTCACCATGATGAGAAAGTCAGATGTCAAGTTTAGGATTGTTCACATTTCCACTATTGTTTCACATCACTCTGTTAAAGTTTTGATTCTGTGTCTATTTGTCCTTTCTCGTTTTGAGTCACCTGAAAAAACATAATATAGATTTCATCTTTGGTTTCACCTCAGTAACTGATGAAATCTTCATACAGAAAAACCACTAAGGAATGGCCTTAGACTTATTTTTCCAAAGGACTTTAAAAGCTGGTAATTCATGCTTCGTCTTACTCAAAACCAGATCAAGAATGACTCTGTCATATTTTTTTTTTTTGCTAATTTTTCTGTTGATAAAATTCCTATCATCTGCAAGTTTATAAAAGCAACTTAAAAAGTAGACTGTTAATAAGATATGACTTGTTCCTAGTGGATATCCAGGGGTGTCCTGTGGGCATTATTTTTTTCCTGTAGACTCACAAGCCTAGTGTAGTAAATAAGCTACGCATGACTTTTTCTTTGTAATCATAATCAGGTTTGCTGGTTTATAGTTCTGAAATCAAATTAAAATAAAAACTGGCACGATATTTATATGTAAGTTTCTGATGACTTGCCTATTTTGTGATATTTCTTAGATGTTCTGAAATGTATTTCTCTGTGAGAGTTAAAAGAAAACAATTTATCAAAATGGAATCCATTTACTTTCAACCCTCTCATACCATATTCTTATAAGTATCACTAAAGACTGGATAGAGAATTTTTTGCCTTAAATCTCAAAAATATATGCCTTGAGTGCCTCCATTTTTTTTTCCTACATCCACTGTACTGTCTATTTCATCTGATGGTAAATGTCATTGAAATATCTTCATTTATCTCATTTTGACACATTTCTCTCTTTTAAGATATATCCTGCAAATATGTGCTTAAACTTTTGCTGTGATGTGGGCAAAGAACACTCTGGCCTTTAAAATATGTACTAGCATTTAAGTGGGTTTAAGATATTTAAAATGCTATCTTGTTCATTATTAATACAAAAAGAATTATATCAATCCTGTTATAGGTCCTTTATTAAGTCTGTTAGAATATTAGAAAAGTTGGAAACCATTCTCTAGCATGTACCTTTTATTTATTTTATCATAATTTGATATTGCTACAAGTTTGAAATAAGCTTAACATCCAGTGTTACAAAATATAAAACTATAGTTTATCATAATAATGGAAGACTATGTAGAATTTAAGAATGATAGGCTTTCTCTGGGTAATGTTATTAGAAAATATCTCTTGGTTATATTACTGAGCCAAATTGAAAGAAGAGTAAAAAATACATATTTACATACCTATACATAGATGTACAAGTATATGCTTAAATGAATCTAAAGGAATACACCCAAATCTTGGAAGTATACAATTATGAAAGAGGTTTACTTTTTATCATATTAATTTTTTTTATCATTTTAAATTTTACCATGAGGATATATTAACTTTATAATTAGAAAGCTGTATAGACCTTTTTTATTTTAGGAAAAAATGTAATTTTTAGATTATTTGTAAATAATCCCACTTCCTACCAAAATATTCTTTTATGTTTTCATTGCTAATTTGGTGGTGCTGACAGCACAGAAATTATTTCTCCCATTAGAAAAACAAATTTTCTCTAATAACAGTAATGTCAATGAAAACCAGTAATTGTAATAATTCACTGAACTATTAGTATGTGCTAGGCCTGCTGTATATTATCACATTTAATCCTAAGCACATTCCTTTATGGCAAACATTATTACCTATATTTTACAAATAGAGCACAGCTGAGATTCAAACCTCATTCTCTTGTATGTCAGACCCATATCCTCCCCTTTGCTACTTTTATTAAATTATGGCTATGGTGAAGTTAAGTGCAAAACCAAGAACAATTTCCCAGAATTTAAGCCCATACGTGTCTTGCAGTTCTTTTGGATAAATGTAGTAGAACTGCCGAACAGTCAGAATAAATATAGCGCTTAATAGAGATGAGAATTACTATTTGTTCAGGTCTGTAGCCTTCAGATCTGTTTTTTTTTTTTTTTTAATGAAAATGATGAAGCTTCAGAGTACCAATACTATCCAAGGCTTCCCATTCTCCTTCCAGAGGCTGTGCCGTGCTGGACCTCACTATCACACTCTCAGGCCAGACTACCCTTTGACTTGCACTCTCTTTGGGAGAAAGCACCACGGTTCAGTGAGAAGTCTTCTGGGAGTCTGCTGTGTTTTCTATAACTGGTTGAGAGTCTCTAAAGAAAAGATTTCATTTTCAGACTCTTCTAGGAGTACTTTCCTTGACTGCCATTTCCAAGATGGAATATTTGTGCGAACGATGCCAAGTTTCAAAGGAACCTAGGTAGGCATAAGGTGATTTAAAATGCATGGTGCGTCCCAGGTTAGTTTGCTGTGCTCTGGAGTGTGAGAAAATGTGAACGAGTAACACCCAATGACCCTAGAACAAAATTATTCTATAATGGTATATTTTACTGTCTAATATTGTCTAAGACAGTAGGTCTTCTCTGTTACTTCTCATATGCCTTAGAGTTCAGAATCGTCATATTGGGAAAGTGAGAAGACAGAAACCTTCCAAAGCTTGGCACGATGAGAAACGGAGTGTCTAAAAATGGCCAAGAATGTGTTGTAATGGTAATTGCATTCTGACTGATAGTAGTATTCTTTTGCCAATATATCCTTATAGCAAAGAGAATATCTTTTGTAGGATAATTTTGTCTTAGTACGAATGAACACAGAGTGATCCAAACAGAATCCCCTACATATTTTCTCTCTGAAAAACATATTATCATTCTTTGCGATTCTTCCGAATGCTGTCAGCAGAGAGAGAGAAGTGAGAATTTTAGTATCATATAATGCTTTACATCAGAATTTTAAGTTCCTGTGATTGGTTGCTTTGGGTTTTACTCTCTGAAATGTTCAGTATTTTTGTTACCAATTTAGCATTTCATGTGTAAGTGAAGTCTACATTGACTACTCAGTTTAGATTCAAAATCAGATTTTCCTAATCTCTGCAACTTTTCTTTGGCCCTTTAGTTGATTATATCCCACGCATGATGGGTTCAAATTAAAGCTGGTTTAAGAAATTCTCTAAGTGACGTAGTTAGAAGTATATTCAGCCAAAAAAAGATACACATGGAAAATATGAAGAATATCTACTTATGAAGGCTCCATTCCTTTCTCCATTAATACTCATTATTTCTTTTTAATAAGCTTACATTTTTATTTTTAATCACTGCATGTGGCATGTCATAATTCCTTCTATCCTGCGCTGGTATTCCCTTGGTCCAAAATATTAATACATTACAGGGTTACAGGTTTTGTACTGAAAAAGCCCAAGACAATTCTAAGTATTTTCCTAAGTAAGATATCTTCCAATTGGTGATTTCTAAAATGTAAACAATAGTAAGAAAATAGTCTAGCTAATAATAAGACTCTGATTATAAACAAGGTCTATTGTTGAAGTTTTCTGGCTTATAAGTTATTCCGCACTTCCCAGGAGATAATCCTATAAATACAAGTGTCACATATTCTTTGAACACTAACTACCCAGACTAGAAATAAGTAGTGTAAATTATGTGGCTCTTGAATGCCAATAAGGTGCAACATAACACCATGGAAGCAATCCTTAACTGGTGCTGAGGTACAAAGTAAGCATTTGAACTGGTATGTTTGTCATCCACTTCTTGAGTTATCACCATATTAATCAAATTATCAAAAAAATAGCAAAGGACTACACAAGTAACCAGTCCTGTATTCACAGTACAAACACTGCCTTGAATCATAGCATGCTTAAGAACTTCAATCAAGGCCCAGTAGAAAGTGCGCAGGCTCTATCATTCTGACTTGTTTTATTGATTGTCTAGATTAAGAAAATAGTGAAAATTAAACTTCAAAGTGTGTCTGGTCTGTAGCTATTATGATGTAAATAGCACACATGATTGGGGAAACATTCTTCCAGTGCTGGAAAAATTATCCTATTCAATAAAGAAGTTGCTCAGGTCATTGATAAAAGTATAAAGCTCCAAGCGTATGTCTTCGTTGTTTCATTTGTGTTTTTCCTATGACTTGTTAATATAAATGACAGTATCAACTAACATTCATGTCTGAACTATACTCAGAGAATTAGTTGCTAAGCATGTATACATAGAGCACAGTTCTCCAAAGTTAGAAGGTTCTCGTGACTAGGTCTATTGCTTTTACACTTCAGAGGCTGCTCTCAAGAAGCACACGTGGAGAAGCGTGCAGTGGCAGCTGTACAGGGAAGTGAAGCTATGCAGTTTGAGAAATCTCTTAAAAATACTTTTCCACATTTTATAAACTTTCTGCAATAAATGTGTAATAGCTTTGGTTGAAAATGTGTTTTAATTTTTGAAAGAAAGAAAAGAGATTGCAGTTGGATGATGTGAGTGTAGCTAGAAAAGTTGTGGTCTGACCTCCAAGAAGAGATGTGTGTACGGACATGCGGTGTGTGGGCATGGGTATGAGAGTACAAAAAAGAGCACATGTATGTGTGTCTGTACATACGTAAGTATCCAGAATTATATTTTTGAGAGCTTCAGTATAAAGGACAGTTTTCCTGTGCCTGTGCAATTATGCATTTAGGTGTAAAAGGGTTTTTTTTGTTTGGTGTTTAGTCTGAGACTTGCTTACTTCTAAGGCCAAATGTTTGCTTTGATGTATGATGGTCCTATGAAAAGTTGATTAATAAAGAAGTAACTATCTTTCTTTATTACCTTAACCCCTTAAACATGTGAACACTAAGGCAACTAGAGGTTGAGGAGTTTGCCAGTGATTCTTTTCTACTGTTGCATGTTCACGACTCAGATTAGTTACATAAAAATACTGAATTCAGTCAGATGACCCAGACTGGGTTTTGGGTCTGGATGCAGTTGGGAAATAAAGAAGGTAACACTTTGATGAACCATCAGATGGAAGTGGCTAAATGCCTTCTCTCCAAATCTTAACACTTTCTAGGAATAAAATTCTCAGCTTCAAGCTGCCAGTCAAGAGGTTTTTTGACACTGTTCGTCCTTAGCACCAGGAACTCATTTCCCAAAGCATCTTTGGTTCCTGAGGTCTGACTGGTTTTTTGACCCAACAGTGGGAAGAGACCATTTAAGGTCAATTCTCTTAGATTCTTGAAAGCCTTCCAGTGGAGGAGGTTTTTCACAGAAAAGTATTCTGAGAAAAAACTTATAATAGGAGGCGTTTCACATATTGCACACAAAATTCATTTCTCTGTATTCTCTATGCTCGCTCCTTTTACACCCTGGAGACGAGTTTATCCACTCACCAATACCACATTTAGTACCTGCTATATGGGAGGCACTTATAGAACATTTACTGGGTGGTTCTGGTTACTTCTGCATAACAAACCACCCTAAAACTGAGTATCTTAATACAACAATTTATTATCTCTCATGGTCCTGAGGATTAACTGAGGTCAGCCCGTTGGGTGTCAGTAGGGAACATTAATATGTTTGCAGTCAGATAGCAGCTGAGACTGGAGTCACCTGAAGGCTCAACTAGACTGGAATCCAAGGCAGCATCTTCACTCACAAATCTAGCACCCCAGTCAGTGCTACCGGTTGTCTTTCCTTCTCTTCTCGTGGTCTCTCATCTTCTATGGCTTGGTCTTCTGACAGCATGATAGCCTTAGGATATCTCATGTTTTATGTGCATTAGGGAGCTGCAAGTTGAGAAGTCAAGAAGGCAATTGAATATACATGAGCTCAGAATGTGCATTCAGAGTTAGAGATGTAAATTTGAGGGTCTTTAGCAAACAGTTTCTCCTTGGAGATTTGTGTGTGGTTGAGATCGCTAAGGAAGAGGATACAGAGTGGGAAGAGACAAAAGCCTAGAACTGAGACTTAATTATAACATTTATTTTTTTTTTCTCTTATCTCAATATTATTTTATAAAGGAAATATTAATACTAGGGTTTGCAATGGATTACTCCTGTCAGATCATTTCTGAAAAACTTGAGGCCTCTGACACAAGCCACGCATCTCCATATTACAAGACAACCTCGGGCAGTTATTAATCCTATGTATTTTCATCAAAACAAAAACAGAAAAAGCAATTGCAGTTTGGTTTTTCCATTTCAGATAACAGAAGGGGAAAAATCTTTTCATGAGTATTTTAGATAAAAATAAGGTAAGAATTGATTTTATTTTTTATAACTTAGGAAAAAAAACAATTCAAAGGTATCTTTAAAAACAACTCAATGCCCACAGGGAGAAAGAGGCCTTATCTGATTATAACAGTGACTTGAATTTTTTGTATGTACTGACATTTGGTACAGGTCTTATCTTTGAATCATTTCATTTCTAGCAGCATCATGACATTATTTGTAAGCGTTTATTGTCCCTGTTAAAATAGAAATACACATACATGTGTTATTTCCCTCTTAAAGGAAGCCCACTGGGGTTATGCCACTCCATTGGCCCTCAGAAATTGTTAAATTATGTTTTTGCTAGTATGGGGAGAAAACATAAGCCTACCTACTTCACCATAGTAGGAGGAATGCTCTTACCAGGCTTTCAGATGTCCACAGCTGTTAACTCCAACCTTGAGAGGGGAATAGCTGGGAATAAAACAGAGACTAGAATAGGCTTTCAACAGCAATTTTACTTCTAAAAGAAATTCCTTATAAAACTCTGAAAGATTTAATGTACCAGAATATTCATTTCTATTTGATTTTTAGAAGCCAAAACTCTGAAGCAATTACCTTTCCAATCATAGAACATGAGTTAAAAATGGTAAAGTTCATCTGTATGATGCAATAACTTTTGAAGCCTTAAAAATTGTGACATAGAAAATGGAGTAGAATGGTCAATATATAAAAGCAATTTATAAATAAATATATGTAATACTACTTTTGTGTACATATGAAAATGGCTACTTGCAGAAAAAGTATGAAATTGTATGCACTAAATCTTTCTTCCTTTTAATTGATGAATAAAAATTGTATATATTCATGGTGTACAACATGATTTGTTATATGTATATGGCTATAGCAAGCTAATTAATATATCCATTACCTCACATACTTATATTTTTGTGGCAAGAACATTTAAAATCTCTCATAGCAATTTTCAAGTATATAGTACATTGTTATTAACTATAGTCATCGTGTTGTAGAATAGATCGCTTGAACTTATTCTTCCTATTTAACTGAAATTTTATATTCTTTGAGCATCATCTCCCCATCCCCTCCTCTTAGCCCTGGTAACCACCATTCTACTCTATGCTTCTATGTAATTTTTAGATTCTACATATAAATGAGATCATGTGATATGTTTTTTTCCATATCTGGCTTTTTTCACTTAGTATAACGTTCTCCAGGTTCATCTACGTTTTTGCAAATGACAAAATTTCCTTCTTTCTTAAGGTTGAATAGTATTCCATTTTATGTATACGCCACATTTTCTTCTTCCATTCATCCATCAATGAACACTCAGATTGATTCCATATTTTGGCTATCGTGAATAATGAGAAAATGAACATGAGAGTGGAGATATTGCTACAACATACTGATTTCATTTCCTTTGGGTGTATACTCATAGGTGGGACTGCTGGGTCATATGGTAGTTCTGTTTTTACTTTTTTGAGGAATCTCCATAATGTTTTCCATAATGACTATACTAATTGATATTCTCACCAACAGTGTATGAGGGTTTCCTTTTCCCCACATCCTCAGCAAAATTTATCTCTTGTCTTTTTGATAATAGCTATCCTAACAGGTATCAGGCAACATCTCATTATGGTTTTAATTTTGTATACATAGAATTTTTATTTACTTAATTCTGAGTGTTAAGTATACAGGTGACATCCAAATTTTCCCCTAATTGAATGTATGTGGTTATACACAGATATTGCAAACAAATAATTTAAAAATGTGATTCCCTTATCCAAAAAGATACTTATCCCTTTGCTCATCACCTACTTGCTAATGTTTGACATCCTAAAACTGGAGATTTATTTCTCTGCAAACCTGCAAAAATATTTCCTTTTAAAGAGGATTTGCAAAGTTGTACCAGCCGCTGACACCTCAGTTTAAATAAACTCATCAGCTCCTTCCAGTGAGCAGTTTCATGGGTCTACAAGAAGATGAGAAATGGAACAATAGAACACTGAGAGACAGGTGGAGTGCACAGGTTATAAAGTCACAAAGGCTCAATCTGCTCATGGGCACCTGTGATTTTTTTTTATATTTTACTCATCCAGGGAGAAATTGATCACAACTTACTCACCTAGGAATTCTGTTCAAAGTCTGGCATTTTGAAATTTTTTTCAGTATGTTTGGAGCTTAATATTTGGTTTTAAGCAGATTCAGATGAAGACCCCATCTCCTGTTGCCATAATATATAATAATAAATAATGATTTGGGATACTTTCATCTACTGCATAGGCTCTGACACATTAATTCTGTTGGTCTTCATGTGTTTAAAACAACCTGGACTGGTCTGAATTTCTTCATTACTTTAGAAATATCATTTATTCATTTCCATTGGGAAAATTTATTTTTAAGTAAGATGTCATTCAAATAACCTAAATATTAGCTAGTTTGAGACAGCAGGTTACAATAGAATTAGGCTACATCATTTAAAAAAAAAGACCCTATTTCTTGTAGAACTTTTATTACTATTTCTACCACTGTTACAGTGATGATGATGATGATAATGGTGGAGATGACAAAGGATGAATCATTTACTGATCATCTCCTATGATCCAGGTACTTTATATAATTACATATTAAGTTATTTATATATGTATTTATATAAACTAATTTAATGATATAATTGAATTCTCATAGTAACTCTTTAAAGTCAGTGACTTATTCTTGAAATACAGATGAAAAATTGAAATTTAAAGATTTAAATAACTTGCCAAAGCTCGCACGGGTAGGAAGTTCCAAACTGAATTGGGACATCCTGATCATCTTCCCCTCTAAATTCCTGTTTTCATGCAGTGTGCTGTGCCACCTGTCCAGACTCTGCCACACCACTACTGACAGTGGCATCGCTCCTGCTACCACCACCAACTAGAATGTGATGGTCGTTAGGGACATTTTCGATAATAAAATGCACTGCCGTAGCTATGCTGATTGCCACCATTCTCAGTGCTTTTTAATGACAGCAACTTAAAGTCAATTGCAGAGTGTCTGATTCCTAGGTGATCTGTACTATCTAAAACACTCAGATGGCCCCAAAGTCACTCAGAATTCTCTGACATCCATCTCCATTTTTCTCAGCGTAGCTGTCACTTCACACTTGAGTTTATTCCCACCATCTATCCTCAGAATCATTGCAATCAGGTTACTTTAGACAATTGATGATAAAGTGGCATTTGAGTCACCATTCGGGATGATTTGAAGCCCTTATTTATTTTATCACAGGTGGAATTTTTTTTAGTATCCTGTAAGCTTATACATATAAATGACAGCCTACGTTGAGTGTATTTTTACTGAACTTGACAAGCTCACTGGATCAAAAGACCTCTAGCCCAGGTGGGAATAAAGATGCAGAAATGTCTAAACTACTTAAACATATTTCTTCTCAATCAGAAATGTGAGTTCTCATCAGGTTGGTCGAATGTAATTGGCCATCTTTAAGGCCGATTAGGGAAAAAAAGAAAATAGTATTTTAAGGGATAGATGAACAATTTCATTGATATTATACCTGCTCTCTCAGACAGGCAGATTTAGTGGTGCTGGAGGAGAAGCAATGAGTAGACTGAGGTACAGCCAGTGGAAAAATATATTTTTATACTTTCATGTGTAATATAGTAAATGCACACACATATGCAATTTATATACATAATTCTCACAACAGCCCAGTGAGTTCCCATTTTACAGGTAAGATAACAGATTCAGACTGAATAATGAGCTCATTCAAACGCAAATAGTTAGGAAGTGGCAAAGTCAAGATTGTAAACACAGGTCTTTTGGCTTTACAGTGGAGATGCTAATTTATATACTATACATCCTCCCTAGTGATACCCTGTCAAGTACCAGAATTTCTCAAGTTGTGGCCTGATGCCATGGGGAACACGCTGGGGCAAAATTCCTAGGCTCTTTTACTGACTTTTCAAATTATAGTTTTTGGGTGGGGGGGATAGGCCTGAAAGATCTTCAGTTTCATTTTCTCCTGTGGTGATATTTTGAAAACATGAATATTTGACAGCCAGTGTGGCTAACAGGTAGGCCCATGACTGAGAGTATCACAGTGGAAAGAGCATGAATAGTATCAGAAGCCAGGTGTCCTGGGTTTTCATCCCACTCTGCTAGTAATTAGCTCTGTGACTTTGGACAAATCACCTTTCTGGGACTGCATTATCCCATTTGTAAAGTGATAATGTGAGATCAGATGCCCACCCTAACAGTTTGCAAATGTTTTAAATAGTCTCCCACAATATGAGACACGTTAGTTCTGTCATGCTCTGTATTGATCAGTCATGAGTCCTGTTTTTAGGGCCAGTGGCTATATTTAAAAGATTTTGACTATCTGGAGTAGAGTCAAGGCTGTCTAGAACCATGGTCAGGGAGGATTTTGCAACCTGGGGAGCAAGAGCACTTGTCTTTTTCATTGGCTTTCAACATTTTGTAGGTATAATTAAAGAGAGGTGAGTGAGTACTGCCATCCCAAAGGTGCTGGGGTTGAAGCACACAGGTACTTTTCTGTGACCAGCAGCATATTTTCATGGAAAACAGGCAATATTTCCCGTTTGAGAAAGCAGAGTCCTTTAGAACTGACAGCAACAGCTCCCTAATCTATTTTAGCTAAGAGGTAATCATTTCCAGTCTCTGAAACTATTCCTGCAAATCCAACAGCATACATTCATTTGTGACCCACACAACTGTACTGGCCTTTGCAAGAGAAGTAAATATGTCCTCAGTGGCTGCTTTGTGTTTGCAATTAACTGCTCTGTCGGAAGAATTTGACATCTGCATATGCAAATGCACGTTTAGCAGTACACCATGGAATGCAGGGACACATTTCATTTTGCAGGCATATTTTGGGAGCCTGGAAGAAAATGTAATCTTTATTTTAATCTTCAATGGCTTGTCCAGTGCTTTCCATACCAACATGTTTACTAAGTGAGTGTTTGATATTTAGGTCCCAAAATAAACAGCTACTGAATATTCATGTGTATTCAATGCAATCAGAGAAAAAGCCAAGAATAGAAGCTCAGAGTGCACACTCCTACTCCCCATCTGTAACCATTAGGATAATAGGACTACAATGCCACTAGCTAGGTATGGAGTGATTCATTCAACAGACATCTATTAATTGCAAATTTTGTTCAAGCCACTGAAAGAAACAGTGGAGGCTTAGGCTTTTCAAAAAAAAAATTCTAGGAGGAGAAATTACCTGAAAGTAGAGAATAATAATTAAGATACTCATTCAACAAATATTAATTGAGGTCATTCTTCATGACAGGCATTGAAAAAGCCACTGATGAGGGTTCAAGCAATGAATTTTTAAAAAAATGTGACAGAAATCATTTCCCTCATAGAGTTTATGTTTTAGTGTGTGAAAGACAAGGAAAAATAAATATAAAATATATAGTACGATAGATGGTGATAAGTACTCTGCAATATATATATATATATACACACACACATATACACATATATAAAATAGAGAAGTGAATAGAGGATGCTAGTGAAAGAAGATTGGTTTAAATAAGGAAATCAGAGAAGTTTTACCAAAAAGATAAAGTATGAATATGGATTTTATGGAAATAACAGCATGAGCCGTGGGGGCACCAGTGCGGAGAGTGTTCTAGGAAGAGGATACTGCAAAAGGGATGTGTCCGATACAGGTGGGTATCCAGAAGTTAGAAGAACAGATTCCCATGGCTAAGGTAGTGGAGGTACATTTTAAGAAAGTTGAAAGAGAAATAAAAGGATGCTAGACCACGGAAGGTCTTGTAAACCATAAAAAGTCTTTCACTTTGATTCTGAGTGAGGTGAGAAGTCAGTGGAATTTGAACAGAGGAATGACATGATCTAACATATTTGAAAAGAATGACATTAGCCATTGAGTTGAAAGTGGACTGAAGGACTGAAAGTGGACTGAAGAGGACCAGGGCAGGAGAAGGGAGTCCAGGTGGGTGGCTATTGCCATCAACATGCTCATGAATGATGCAGGCTTGAGTCAGGTTGGCAGTGGTGGAGGTTGTGAGAGTGGTTACCTTTTGGATGTGTTTTCAGTGTGGCACTAATATGATCAGTTGAACTATCAAACTGTCTAACTTCAGTTTTATATATTTTTTCAGCTTTATTGATGTATGTATTCATTCTGAAATAATTACCATAATCAAGCTAAATCTCATATGCGTCACTTCACATCGTTACCTTGTGTGTGTGTGAGAACACTTAAGATCTCTTAGCAAATTTCGAGTCTATAATACAGTATGATTAACTATAGTTACCATGCTACACATTAGAGTCTCCGGAACTTATTCATCTGGTAACGGAAAGTTTACACCCTTTGACCGACATCTCCCCATTTTCTCCAGCTTCTAGCACCTGGTAACTAGCATTCTACTCTCTGCTTCTGTGAGTTTGACTTTCTTAGATTCCACATGTAAGTGAGAGTATTTGTCTTTCTGCTCCTGGCTTATGTCCTGCTCCTTAGCATAATGTCCTCCAGGTTCATCCACATTGTCACAAATAGCAGGATTTCCTTCTTTTCTATAGTTGAATAATAATATTCCATTGTGTATATATGAACCACAGTTTCTTTATTGTTTCATCTTTCAGTAGACGCTTAGGCTGATTCCATATGTTGCTTATTGTGAGTAATGTTGCAAAGAATATGGGAGTATGGATTTCTCCTCGAGATACTGATTTCATTTCTTTCAGATACACACCCAGAAGTGGGATTTCTGGGTCATAGGGTAGCTCTATTTTTAATTATTTTGAGGGAACTTCATACTGCTTTCCGTAATAGCTGTACCAATTTACATTCCCACCAACGGTGTACACGGGCTCCCCTTTCTGCACACCCTTGCCAATGTTTATTATCCTTTGTTTTTTTGATAATAGCAATTCTAACTGGTATGAAGTGCTATCTCATTGTGGTTTTGCTATGCATTTCCTTGATAATTAGTGATGCTGAACACCTTCACATATGCCCATTGGTCAGTTGTATGTCTTTTTCGAAAAAAAAGTCTATTTCCGTCCCTTACCCACTTTTAATTGTTATTTCTTTTTCTATTGAGTTGTGTGAGTTAGAGTTACTTATATATTTTGAATATTAACCCCTTATCAGATATATGGTGTGCAAATATTTTCTCCCATTCCATAGGCTGCCTTTTCATTTTGATGATTGTTTCATTTTCCTGTGCGGAGGTTTTTAGCTTAGTTCCACCTGTCTGTTTTTGGTTTGTTGCCTGTGATTTTTACATCATATCCAAAATAAATTGTCAAGACTAATTTCAAGAAGTTTTTCCTTATGCTTTATTCTAAGAGGTTTATGGTTTCAGGTCTCACATTAAGGTCCTTAATTTATTTTGAGTTAATGTTTTTGTATATGGTATGAGATAAGGGTCCAACCTACATTCCCAACCACCTGCTCTAATTACTCAAGGGCTAGTACCAGACAACAAGGATAGCCTCTATAGCCCAGAGCCCACTGATGTTATCCAAACTAGCTAATTAAGCCTGCTTACCCTGCCTCATCTCTTCCTTCTCTTGAAAACTACAGTAAAGGATCTTGTTCACAGTTCCTTCCTCTCCCTCTGCCTCCTGACCAACTCCGGTGTTTCCCTGTGTGGTGCCCCATGGCACAGCATGCCCCCTTCTTTTGGGAACTGTGAGTAAGAAACTACCTTTTCAATGACAATTGTCTTCTGATCATTGTTCTTACCATACATAAATATTAATAAAACTATATTAAAACAGAGATTCCTTGATTAATACTGTCATGGTCAACACATTTGAAAAAGCAAGAGAAATAGGGTTGGGGAGAGAGAGGATTTACCTATGATTTAGTCCCCCAAAAAGGCATCTGCTAATCCCACAAAGATGAGATGGCCCTTACAAGTGGTTGCCTTTCAGGCAAGAGCTCAACCTTTCATAATCCTGTATTGATTAGGTAAGGTGTGTCCAGACCTAAGAGAGAGAGGGAACTCAGCCTTGGGCTTTGAAGAAGTTCTTTGGTTGAGGGCATCTCTCAGAGAGGGATTCTGCTAAGCCACCAGTATGCTCAGCAGCTGGTGGAATGAATGCCTTATTTCTGAGGGAGGGTTGCCAAGGTGCGCTCTGTACATACTATTAATATATTACAGGAAGATCAATCTGCCAAATGCAGTCTAGATTACAGGAGGGATGAGCTTTCTGAGTAAATCAACATCAATGAAGAGAATAAATGCTGTAGTTCAAGAGGTGCTAAAAGTTTGTGCCAAATGTGAAGTCAGATATGTCCCCTCAGTCCTGGCAGGAAAATAAATGTAAAATAAATTGGCCATTTACAACTTTGCAAAACCTAACACCCTGTGAAGATTTATCAGCTAGACCATGAAAAAAAAATTCACTATCTTTGACAAAACAATTAAAAATAAAAATTGGTGCAACTGAAGTCCAAATATAATAAGCTTCAAGAGCATAAGAAATGTGGAAATAAAAGTTTGCCAGCCCCCCTCCCCACTTTATCTCACTCTTTTTCCCTCTCTTTCCTTTTTTGTGGCTCTAGAATTTCATGTCAGTTTGAAGATTTGTGATTGGCTAAACAAGATAGGCCTTAATTTAAAGGCAGCTAAATGTTAGGAAATGTTGACAAAGGCTGATTGAGTTCCTCTTCCCCCAACAACATTTTGAGCACAAAGGCTCATGGCCAGTTTAGATTCTGAGTGGCACCAGTGTGATTCCAAGGAAATTTTCTATTTGTTCCTAGCTGTTTTCTCTCCAGCATTTAGCACACTTACTATTTCTTCATTATTCTATGAAACAATGATAAAAATAAAATAATAAAAAGATACCATATTTGAAAAGATACTATAGTTGAGCCACAAAGTCTTATGGGTCATTTAAAACCCACATTATGTAAAATAATTGGGAAATAAACATAAGAAAGAAAGTTAATAAATTTATAGAGAGAAAGCAAACATTAGAGATTTCATAAGAATTCAAAGACGCAATGGAAGAAGTACAGCAGGAACTCAGGGGCAAAAAAAGTGAAGATCATGAGAAGTTGAATACGTGAATTTTCTCTAAGACACATGTCCTTTAGGACATATTGTCTGAATGCAATGGTTTGGTTGCTTCTTCATGCTTTCTTTGCATTCTATTTCAAATATCGATGTAGCTGCATGATCTTTTACTAGGTTCTGTACAGTCCTGCCCATATTTATTGTTCTGGTCCCATCTTCAAGGCAGTGGAAGACACAAAGTTAACTATTAACAATAGCTAACATATTTTGAGCATTTACTATGAACTTGACTTCAAATATATCTCTTTAAACACTCAGATCATCCACTTGGTCACGAGCTTATTATTATTTTCATTTATGGATGAACAAGCTGAAGCTTAGGGAGATTAGGCAACTTGCCCAAGGGTATAAGCTTGTAAACTGAATAGGACAGACCAGAACCATAATCAGTCTGATTACAGAGTTTGAATGTTAAATAATTCTGTTCTATATTGTCTATAGGGAAAGATTTATTATTACTAGTAGGATTCTAAAAGATCGGGGAAACTGATTTTTATCCTTGAAGAGCTAGTTGGAATTAGGTCATTAAAACAGTAGTCGTGGAGGGAGAAGAGTTTGCATAAAGACACAGCTTCAGAATATTATAGGGCATTTTTAGGGAACATGAACAGGTATTATGTTAATAATTACAAAACAAGGTTGGAACAATATTGTAAGAACTCTGTATTTTTGTCCATCCATAAATAAATCCAGCAACTATTCTGAACTGGTAAGTGAAATCATGTTTGCATTTGATATTTAGAGAGAGGGCTGCCTTGTCATTGTAGAAATTGGATAGCTTGGGGTAGAAAACAGTAGAGCCCTAAATTCTGATTTCCTTTTCTGGCTACCTTCTGGAGGTCACATTTCCATAATAGGAAAGATAGAGGAAACATTTAAGAAAGTCCAAATTCTAGACCAGAAAGAAGCAGAATGGATTTTACTTCATACAGCATCTCCACTGCACTCTATCCCCTCAGAATTAAAAAAAAAAAAAAAATTATCATCTTTCTCTCTGACAGTTAAATCTTTACATTTGTTCTCAGAAAACTAATAAAAAGCAACTTTGAGGGGGCAGCGAGGCATTTTCAGTAGCTTCTCCAGGGTTCTCTCCCTCCATGCGACCTGCACCATTTTTTCCAGTAGCCCTTTTTGTTTCATTTTTGTGTTTTTATTTTAAAAAATCTTTTGGTATATATATTTTTCGTTAGCCCACCCTTTTCCTATTCTCAGCCATGTGGTTTGAATGGGATTAATGTCATCCTCAAGGAATTACCCTATAACATTGCCCTGGTCATAGTAATTGTTTAATGGATAAGAATGTGTAACACCCTCAGAACAAACAATGAAAGAAACACTTACTGAGAATTCTGGAAAAGCAATGTTTCTTCTTCACTATGTAGAGATTACCAAGGGACCCTTCTTTGTTTTCTTTAGGGTTTGGTAGAAGGATGATAGGAGGCTTAAGATTGCTACAGTCCTTTTCCTACCACAAGGATAAAGCCCCATTAGAGGAATTGCAGTGGAGAAATGGTGAAGCTTGAGTTCACAATCAAGCTATCTATACCTGAGGCTAGCTTATAGGTTTTTCAATTAAACAAGCCAATACTTTGTAAAAAGCTGGTTGAGTAGATTTTTCTGGGTTTTTTTGCCACAAGAAGTGACCATGGTGGGACCCAACCAGGTCTCCCACATTCAGCTCTTCCCACGTCTTATAGAGAACCGATTACACCTGTCTACAGTCTGTTACAATGTAACTGGACTTGGGTAATGATAAATGACATGCCAAAATTTCACCAAGAACCTAGATGTTACAGTCTATCAATATCATGTGGGAAAGAGGTTTTGAAATAGGTAATTATGATTTAATTTTAGGGCGGTGTGACTGTGGATATAAGAGGCTTGGTGTAAGTCCTTCTTAGGACTTTCTTGCAAAACCTTGCAAGGTTTTACCCTAGGCAGGAATAGTACCAAGAGCATCTCTTGTGAGGAACTGTGGAAACTCCCGAAACTCTTGCTTGCTGTTTTCCCTGATGTTGTATACCATGATCTGGTGAGATTATACATCTTAAGTAACCAAAATAAACTATGAATTTTACTTGATTTGTGTGTCAGAGGAATCATGTGTGTCAAGGCTCTAAACAACACAACTGTGAGACTTCACACGTGATTCAGGATAGACAGGTCCAACATGAAAATTGGATCCTAATTTCTTCAAAGCTGGGGGAACATTAAGAGAAGATGGTTATGCTTTGAGCACTGGCCCCTCTATGGGTCTTTACTGTACACATAGATTAGAAATATTTCTATGGATTGTTTGGGACACCTTAAGGTCAACTCAGGGCACAAATAAATGGAGCTGCCCTACAGGGTAAATCCCCGTGGAGAATCAAGCCAACCATTCTTTTTTGAATGCGTGAGTCCTTTGACATCAGGAAGATGTGGTCTGTGTATTCCTTACCCTGTTGACTCTACTCGGCTCTGTTCACAAATCACTAAAAAGGGAGATTTGCAGAGACTTTTTCATATTAATTCCCCTTAAGGCAACTTCCTGTCTGTACTATGCTCCATCATTATTTTTTGTGAGCCCCCATAATGTCTAATCATCTTTCTTCTTAAATTCTTGCTCTTATGTAGCCTCTGCTACCTCATGGTTGTAGAGTGCAGTGGGCTTTTCCTACCCTTATGTTACTTGCATTTTCTGCACTATTCCCTACATTTTATACTTTGTCAGATCTTTCTCATTCTCTGGGTCTCAGTTAAAATGACCTTTCTTTGGCTACATCAGATATCCCTGCTATGATCCAACCTTGCAGCCTATAATTTTCATTCAGAGGCCATATCATGTTTTGTGTTTATATACGCACAGACATAATCGTTTAATGACTTGCATCGTGCACTAAACTTTAAGCACATTAAGGACAAGAACTTTATGTATTTGTTTATTGCTGTGTCCGCAATGCCTACCACGGTGTCAAGCATTTAGTAGACATCAAGTAAATAGTTTGCTATTCAAAAAAATGATTACACATTCCTTATTCTGTCCTCTGAGAGACAGGCTGTATTAAGAACCGTGCTAATATGACCTGGTGGCTTAATAGCAATTGATTGCATTTTTCACAGACACTCTGAGTTCACACAGCAGCATCGTTTATATTTTTCCGCCTCCAATATTGCCCATCAGACCTGCAGATCTCTAGGAGTATCTGCCCCATGATGAGCCCTGCCCTCGGCCTTTCTGCTTTTGCTTTCTGAACCTGACTACTGTGCTTAGGGTAAATTAATTATTCTCTTCCTGTCCAAGCACTTTTGGAAAAGAACTGCTGCAAAGCCTGTCGAGTCCTGGAAGATCAAAACAAGCCTAGATATTGTTGTCGACTTGTCAGACCCCATTGCACAACTCCTTAAATGTTGGCGGATTTGGCATTTGATTACTCTCAGCACAATCCCTGAGGAGGCATTATCTCAGATGTTCCTTTTAAAACAAATTCTTTTAAGCACAACTTGCTGTCTTCATTCCCTCCCTTCCTTTCCTTGCAGCTTGCAAATGAACTCAGTCAGACTTTGGCCAGCCCACCCTTCACTGTCCTGGTCAAATAACACAATGTGTTCCATGAGAATGACTCTTAAATCCTGTTAGTGCCTGACAAGTGAGAACGGAAGCTGTCTTCTTCTTTCTTCCTTTGGAGTAGTAAATAATCTACTCATCCAAGGTGATTTCCACAGATAGTCCTCTTATAGTTGCTATTTTATCATTTAACAGATATAGTATTCCTACAACAGAGCATTTCTAAACATTCTCCCTGCATTCCAGTGATAATCCAACTTTCTCCTTATTTTCAAAGACCAATTGAATGAAGTTCTTAGGGAATATAGTCTATGACTTCATGCTGTGGGTATTTTCCCTAATCTCTTATGTCTAGCAAGGATATTTCTTTATAAATAAAATAGCTATATTGGATTTGAACGAGGACTGTTGACTAAATTGCATTTGGCCAAACCAGACAACCTGTTGTTCTAAGAAGAAATAGTGGCTACGCTCATTTGTTTGCCTTTTAATGTTTATATTACCTGTTGGGTGAAATTTGATTTTAGATTAAAAGACAGGCTTAAGTGGATTTATCCTTGAATATTAGTTATTTTTAAAAATCTTACTATATCCATTGACTTTAAGGAAAAGCAATTGCAATAGTTTAGCTTGGAGGGGATTTTACTTTTGATTTTCTAATAAATTATACATACAGCTTAAAGGATGCTGGGGAAGATTTACATGAGAAGTATACTCGAAAGGCATGCACAGCAAAATGCATATTTGCCTATCTTCTGGTTTTATCTTAAAAACCCTTAATTTAATTTTCCAATTAATATCTAAAGCTGGACTGTGCACAAAATGACACAGTATTAAGGGTGGAAATTCCATTTCCTCTCCTCTTTTACCTATCCATATTAAGGAAACATTTTCAAATTAAGTATAATGTTTAGGCATCAATGAGACAGGAGACCAAAACCAAAGCAGTGTCACTTGCTGCAGAGTCCCATATTCTATCAGCAAACTGCATTTTCTCTTCACTGCTTTTGGGATAAGGGAATTAAAAAAAAAGTTGCAAAAAAATTGTCAGCATAGTTGCCAAAGAGTGCTTCCAATTTATTATTATGCATTTGTGCTGGGCTCTTCTTTTACACTGATTCTTAAATCTCATTCTCTGAACTCAGAATTCTTTGTCAGTATGAAGGTCATTAATTTTAATTAAATGGAAATCTTTTCTTTTTTTTACACTAACAAAATGAGGATTAGTCTTGATAAGTTTCATTAAATAAATAGAGCAAATTAAAATTTATAACACATCTCTAGATAGATCTAAAATGGTCTCATCAAAAGCCTATTAATTGACAAGAAAAAAAGTATCTCAGTGGGTTATATTACAAGATGTACCCAGAATCCAGAGAAAAAAAGTATGTGGTTGCTGAGCTCATTTCGGTGGTTGATTTTACTTTGCCAACATTATATTACACTTCCATTATAACATTACAGTTAAGGAGGTAAAGATAACATCAATTTTACAGGCTTTGGTTAAAATCACTCATTTACTATAATCATAACCTATATCTGTGTTTTTGCTTTTGGTCAGTTACAAAATAACTTTTATACATAGCACCTCTTTTTGAGTGGTTTACTAGAAATAGTATATTCTTTAGACATAAATGTGTAGAATCATAATTCTATTTCTACCACTTATTAGCTCTCACTTCAGAAAAATAACGTCAGGTTTCTGAGCTTCCGTTGTCTTAACTTTAAAGTGGGGATAATAATTCCAAAGGTACAGGGAGGCTGTGAAATATTAATTCTTTCAATTCATGAATATGGGATACCTTTCCACCTTTTGGCCTATAATAGACCACATACACACGGTGGTCCCATACCATTATAATGAAGCTAAAAAATTCCTATCACACAAATATTTATCATTGTGTTACTCTTTCCTTACACTGCTCAGGACAGCACTATGCTGTATAGGTTTGTAGCCTAGGAGCAATAGGCTATACCATATAGTTTAGTTTAGCATACGTAGTACCCCGCACCATCTAGATTTGTGTAAGTACACTGAGTGATGTTCATACAAGGATGAAGCAGTCTAATCACTCATTTCTCAGAATGTACCCCTACCATTAAGCAACACATGACTGTATTTTTGTCTTCCATTTCTTTCATTGATGTTTCATAGTTTTTAATATACAGATCTTTTACCTGGTTGGCTAAATTTATTCTGAAATATTTTATTCTTTTTCATGCTATTGTATTTATTTTTTTTACTTTTAAAGGCTAGTCATTGATGATGTTGTAAATAGGATTTTTTAAAATTTTATTTGTGAAAGTTTGTTCTTAGTGTAAAGAAACACTACTGATTTTTATATGTTGATTTTGTATCCTGCAACATTAGTGAATTTGTTAGTTTTTACAGTTTTTTAATAGTCTTTAAAGTTCTCTACATATAGAATCATGTCATTTGCAAAAAGAGACGATTCTACTTTGGAAAAAAGATGAATGGAGACAAGTGGTTATATAGCATTTGCTATATATTTCACTTACATTTGTTGACTTTTTCTCATTCAATACTCATGACAACCCCAAGAGATAAGTGCTTATGTTGAAGAAAGCTGAGAAAAAGGAAACAATCTCTAATATTTACTTCAAAGAAAGCTTGCCCATAGGACTAAATTATAAAATAATATTTCAAGCCTTAGGATATTTGTATTCATAATTACACGCAGAGAAAAATATGTATGCTCATCTATGTAGTGTTATAATCACAAGCCATGAAAATAGTCCTGAACAAATAAATATAACAGAAAGTTGTTATACTATTCGGTGTGAGTTTAGAGGCTTTCTGATTCAATTTCCCAATTTCCCAAGAGCAAGTGAACCTCTTAGCTTCTGAGGGGGAGCAAAGAATGATCACGGGGTGTGAGGGGTGGAGGGGGGAGCTCTAGGATCAGGCGGCAGCAACTGTATCTTATACCATTAAACAATCTTCTCAATTTAGTCTTTCCTCTCT
>VBSM01003190.1:9355004-9377470 GCA_008086735.1 Cheirogaleus medius | reverse complement strand
CTGTCTGAGTTTTTATGGTCAACTCCGGCTGGGCCCTCATTGGCCACTCCACACCAGGCAAGTAGATTTCAGCTTCTCTCGCGATGCTAGTCCGTTGCCGTTTTTCTACCCATTTCCTTCCTTTGCATGCTGCTGGCATCTCTCATCTCAGGTCCTCCCCTATGTCAGTTTTTCTTTTTCTCTGTAGACTTACATCTCTATTTTCTTCAGTGTCATTTTTTTCCCCAGTGGTCTTTTTGAGAGATCGCAGCCATTAATATGTACATTCAATCTACCTCATTTGACCAGAGGCCCTTGATTCCATTTCCACATCATCTCTTTACATGATTAACGATTGATAGTATTAGGCATGCTGTAAAAATTTCTGTTAGTAGTCTGAAGCCCCACTTCTCAATCTCAATAAATCTTCCCACCCCCAGGTGTGCATATACCAGTCTCTTAAATCCTACCAACATCTATACATTTGAACATATTCCTTGTTCTAAGTCCTACCCCTATATTTGTTTGGTCACCCTGTTTTTAGGTTGGTTCCAACTATGAAGTATCAGTATGTATCACACTTAATTTGCATTCTGATCATATTGTAGTTAAGAAAACATATGGCAAAATTTAGATTCAGTATTTTCAACTGTGGTCACCTATGTATCCAAGCACTTAGATTAATGTGATTGATCTAAAGTAAATTTTCATTCTATTTGAAAATTTCTAACCTACTATTGTAAAGGTAAACCCATATGTACAGCACATGCTGGACATAATGAAAGATCATAAACCTTGGTATAAAGTGGTATTCAAATGAATATGCCACGCATCTCTCCATGAGCTTTAATAGCTAAGAAAGAATATATGTTTGGGAAGGAAAGACACAGATTCATAGAATCATAAAAAAATGCAGCTTGAAGCAGCCCATTTCTTTTAGCTGTCGGTGAATTTTTGGTTGTTGCTTTGCTTTTGTTTTATAGCTTTCTTTGGCTCTATAAAGTATCTTGACACACTGCCTGAGACCTCTGGCTTGCTATCTATCCCATTTTTTTTAAAGTAAGTGAGATGCCATTTTAAAAGGCACTGAGGCATTGCTGTTAAATTACACCCACTGTATGTGCAGACAGCCATGTAGCGCGCTCACTCCTCCTTACTTGTTGGGCTTTAATTTATTTCTGCCTTAGGAGCGCAGTGGTGATCACCATGGTATGATGAACTTGATACTTGGATAGATTCAGACCTGGACAATCTTCCTTATATGGTCTAAGTATGACTTCATATTTTACAGGTCAACAATTTTACTGGGAATTCAGGTATTCTATTCAAATGAAGAATATGTAATAACTTGGAAGTTAAGCAAGAGACAGAAATACAGGACATCCAAATTGGAAAGGAAGCATTCAAATTATCCTTGTTCTCTGACGATATATTCTTATACTTAGAAAAACCTAAAGACAAACAAAAAAACATGTTAGAACCTATAAATGAATTCAGTAAAGTTGCAAGATACAAAACCGACTTACAAAACCAGTAACATTTCCATATACAAATAACAATTAGCTAAAACGATATCAATAAAGCAATCCCATTTATAATAGCTACAGAAAAACAATAAAATACCTAGAAATAAATTTAATTAAAGAAATAAAAGTTTTGATAAAAGAAAACTATAAAACACTGATGAAAGAAATTGAAGAGGACACAAAAAGTATATCTCATTGTCATGGATTAGAAGAATTAATATTGCTAAAATTTCTATACTATGTGGAAACAACCTGCGTGCCCAACAGTACATGAGTGGATTAATAAATGTGGTATATGTATAGCATGGAGTTCTACTCAGCCACAAAAAACAATGGTGATCCAGCACCTCTTGTATTATCATGGATAGAGCTGGAGCCCATTCTACTAAGTGAAGTATCATAAGAATGGACAAACAAGTGCTACATGTATTCACCATCAAATTGGTATTAACTGAATTGGAGTCTTCTTTTGTTCTAGGAAAACAGAAGATTAGCCTCTAGAAATATCTTGTTTGGGCAAGTTGATTGATGAAGTGATAGGGCATGGTATGATCCTTTCCCATTTCAAATTTCAGTGATGATTGCTGGCAGAAGGCAAGCAATAAGTAGGCTTCACCTCAGGTGTGCAAGCATACCTCAATTAAGGAGAGCCGCACCTAGTCACTCAGGAGGAAAAGGACTGATCAGAGTGTCAAATGATTTATTTCCAGTGTAAACTACAATTCCTTATCCCAAATACTATGATTTATTTAGTAGAAAGATGGTATCATCAAAACCTAGACACATATTAGTGGTCTTAGGGAATGCGAATAGCATAATTATTCCTTAACAAGTAAACACACTCAGTGGCTTCTCCACATGCACTCTTATTATATAAATAATTGTTCCAATTAGTGTTAGCCAGACGCTGTGAAAAGGCTCAGGTAAAAATGAAATTTAAAGCAATGTAAGCAAGATTATTTTTTATTCTCAGTAAAATAAATCCAAGTCAAGCAGGGAAGAGGTTCATGGCAGAGCAATGCAGGTGGCAAACCAATTTGAAAATTACATAACCAAATTAGGTCAAGAAGAAGAGTATAATCTGTAGGAAAATCAATCTAATTACCATTATTGTCGCCAGTACTTGGTATTAAGCGATAATGAACAATGACCCAAGATCACCAGTTAATTTGGCTTGGAATAAATCCCAAAATATGGGACTTCCTTTGATTATAAAGTGTAGACAAATACTAATTTTATACAAATGGCCACAGTGTGCCCCTATTATTGACACGGTGCTTTTTTTTTTTTCCAAATGGCATTTAATGTCCAGTGTATCATTTAAGCTGCCCTATGACAGTATAATATGTTTAAGATCTTAGCTCTGAAGCTGGACTACCTTCAGTGCAAATGCTAACTCTGATACTTACCCTCTGTGAGCCTCAGTGTTCTCAGTTGTGAAGTGCAGGCTAGTAACAGGACCTACTTCTTAAGTGTGTTTAAGATGAAAATCAATGAAGAACATATGGGCAGTTTAAATAACTAGATAAAGATCTTAGAGCTAATTGGTGATAGAATCAGGAAGCAAAACACACAGTCAGCTTCTAGAGTCCATTCTACCAGCCATGTATTCTGTTGCAACTAATCAACTCTACCAATATAGCTAGGAAGCAGCCATAGATAAGACATAAAGGAATGGGCGTAGCTGTGTCCCCTATAAGACTTGATTTTCAAAAACAGATGTTGAGCTAGATTTTTCTTTCAGGCCATAGTTTGTCATATGAATCAGAGAATGAGGATTTGAATTCAGTCTTTTGATGAAGTCCAGTATTCTTTCTAGCCTCTCCTAGCTATCTTTCTATCTTTCTATATCCTTATATTATTGCTGTGAACAATGAGGGAATGAGAGCCTATGACCTCTTAGGCTGTTTCTAGAACTGATGGTCTAAGATTCTATCATATAGCCCCAATGCATCTGAAGATAAGTTAATGACCATCAATCAGAAAAAAATTAAAACAATTAAAAACAAATTCTAAGTATGGTGGAAATGGCTCAGATCATGGTAAAAATTTCTCCCTTGACCCCTCATTCTCTGCTCAAATCAGAATTCAATATTTATTCAAGGGGAGAATATATATTTGTTCCTGGACCCCTTCACACTTTTTATGTACTGGCTGCAAGGTGACATTCATAGTTAAATTGACCCTATGTTCTTGTTTGCCTGTCAAAGCTACAGTATATGTCTGTTATGCCTATCTAATTGCTAATAGGATCTTTTTTCTCTCTTCCACAAATGTCCTAATTTGGATGAAAAAAAAAGTGGGATCATCCTATTAATAGAAGATGGAATCCAATTTATGGATTTCTACTTCTGTTTGGAAGCTTCAACATTTCTACCCAAGGGATAGAGAAGGCATATCTAGATGAATGATTCCCATCTAAGATTCCTTTCATTTTAGCAAACATCTATTGAGTACCTGCTATGTGTCATGTACTGTGAAAGACACTGGAAATAACATACACTTTCAGAAGTTTTCATTTTAGTTTTGGAGAGAGATTGTGAGGGCTGGTATGGGCTGTCTTTGTCATACATCCCTTCTGTCATTATGCATTCCATACGACCCAAAGTCACACAAGAGCAGAGTCAGGGCACACCCCTTTGACCCTACCACCAGGATCTGGTCACGCTCGCTGTGTACTAATTTGAGTCCTAAGTAAATACTGTGGAATGAATAACTCAGTGCTAGTCAAAGGTTTCCTCATTAAGTATTGATTTTTTTTATTCCCATATTGCGCTGAAAAGGGGAAGTAAATTATTTTACAGAATTTAAGAGACTTGCAGGAATGGATGAAAATACTTATCTTCATATTCTATACTTATTGTTTAGTGAGAGCTTACTACACGCCAGGCTCAAAGTTAAACTCATGTGCCATACGGCACTTAATCCTTAACATTGTCCTATGAGGTAGGAGCTATTACTATTTTTTTTTTTTTACATTATTGACAATAAAGCTGAAGCTCAATAAATTTAGGGAATTTACATAAGGCAACACAGCTAGTACGTGGTGGAAACAGAATTCCATCCCACTTTTGATTCCCATGAAGACTGAAAATATTATCACAGCTGTTAGACATAGCATAATTTAGATATTCAAAAACTCAGTGGTTGCCTTGACTAAGCTGCTTGATTTCATACTATTAATATCACTACTACAACTATTGCATGGGCCATACTTATCTTTAAAATTATGTGCTGTTTATCTAAAATTCAAATGTAACTAGGTATGCTGGATGTTCATTTCCTAAATCTGGCAATACTATCTGTTACCGATTCTGTAGAGCATATTTTACTAGGAAAGCATAAAAACGTAAAGAAGCTCTAATACAGTTCCCCTCTCAGTTGTTTTACATCTCATCCCTGATTTCATGATCATGGGTATACGTGGACAAAGAAAATATTCCCAGTGCAATTCTGACAAAATGCAGTGAAAACCCCATTTATTTTCCATTCAGCTCACAAGGCGCAGAATATTTGATTAACCAGGAACTGTGAATACCCAGATGTCCCTTGAACAATCAATATATTGAGCCTTGTGACCCCACTGCGCAAGTTAATACCCGAGTGTGATTCCTCTAGCTTTCTTTTTGTGGTGATGAGACGCAGTACAGAGCACAGTTGTCAAAGTGAGCTGCACATAAATGACAGCAATAGGGACAAGCAGGTGGAAGGAGTACTAGTATATACTGGCTACTTATAAAGCTTAGAAAGAAAGCCTAAAACTAATTCTTCAGAGTTCCTGCCATCTCCTTCCAGGGAAATTAGAACAATTATGCATAAAACTCATTATATATTTAATAGAAAATGTTTGCCAAGTTTTTGGCCCCTAGACTTCTAATTCCAACTTCCTGAAGGTGTCCCAGATATCCTTTGTAAAACTACCACCCTTCCCCCATTTTAAACCACATTTGTTCAAATCAATGATTGGAAAATTTCTCACATCCTTGCAGCAAAATCATTTGCTCAAGGAAAGATATATGACCTAATGTGAACCAATGAGATGGTAAGAGACATTTATTTCTGGAGAGAAAAACATCTCCTCTATCATAAGCAATCATAAGAAATTTTTCTTCTCCCTTTGGATTTGGTGACTCAGGTGCATTGGATGCATGGTTCCATGTTGTTTACTACCATGAAGAGAGAGGGGCTGGAACCTCCAGCGATCATTTTTGTGATAGGCCATTTTAGCTTTGAGAATAGAGCTGATGCTATGAAAGTCAGAGAAGCGTTATTCACAAAGTATCCATGATCTAGGTGGCGTAATTTGAAATTTTGCATCAAGCTTCAGACAAAGTCTCTAGATTTTTTTCCCCTGTGAGTTAATAAATTTTCTTTGTTGCCAGTTTGAGATGGATTATATTTTCCCACTTGCAAAACAAAGACCTCTAAATGATACATCTGTGTCTATTCATTTGCATTTCAATTTGCACCCACCCCAAGAAAAAAATGTAAGGTGGTTCATCAAAATACACAGAATACAAAAATAGAACACAGGTTTAGAGCTGTGTGATAAAGAAAAGATGTGCATGTGTGGAGAATAGGAAATATTGAATATGAAATAGAGCCAGGAATATGAAATAGAGTCAGGTAAAAGTACTCATGGTGACGTCTTTACTCTTGCAATGGGCAGCTCCAACATGTGTTATAAGCTTCCTAGTGGGCAATGCAAAGGAAACAGCTTGTTTAATTACCCAATTCAGTGTCTTCCAGCTAAATTCCAAGAAATTGCTCAGGAGAATCACAAATTATAAATATCTAAAAGTAGAAGTTATTAGAAAGGAAAATGATCACAGTGGAGCAATTAAGGAACGTTTCCTGTAGAAGGTCACACTCGAGCTGAGCCCTGAGAGATGGGGCAGGGTGTATGTGGAGAAAGAGAAGGAACATTTCAGGACAGGGAAACAGCTTGAGCAAGTCTATGCCTGGGGTGAAGTTGTGTAGAGGACTGTAAAGAGGTGAGTGAGAATAAAGCTTAGAGATGTTATGGTAAGATGTAGGATAAACAGCTATTTTGGAACATAGGGTCAAATTGTAGGGAAAAAAAAAAACCACCCACACAAAACCAGTAACAACACACACAGGCATAATACTTCTATTAAGAGTAGATGTTACCTAAAGGTTATCAACTAAGACTACATTTCTTAAAATCTCAAAATTAATCCAAGCCAGTAATTTTGGTTTGATGAAAAATGGAAAGTCTACAAATAAACCTCAACCAAAAATAAAACTGAGAATTAAACAAACTCCCCTGCAAAAAAATAAACAACATATTGAGATTATTTCTCCTGTTGTATAAATTAAGACTTATTAGTAATTTAGGTAACTTTCACTCCTTAAGCCAGAGATCTAAATATTTAAAATAATTCTTATTTGCATCTTGTCTAAATTATACATCCAAAGAAGTTTCAGCATTTTTAAAAAATCTGGTAGGATGGAGAGTGGAAAATAATAATAGTAATACATGCTTATGGGCAACAAATTCTTATTATCATCATTCTACCTGAAGTGCTCTATTAACTGTCTCTGTCACATACTTAAATTACAATACCTGAAAATCAGGTATTGTATGTACCTGAATATGAATCATTAGTGGATAGTGTGTAATACACAACCATTGAATACTTGTGGATTTCAACTATATTTTGGTATAATTATCATACTAATTCTGTAACCTTGAACAAGTGAATTAACTTTTGAGACATGGGTCCCTAATTTGCAAAAGAGGTGCAATAATAACTATATATCAGGGTTTTCTGAAGATTAAGTGAGAAAATATATAGTAAGTGCCTAGCAGGAGTAACTGCCATGTGAGTAATTACTAAAGGCCAAAGTCCTAAGCTATATGAATTATTTTAATTCTCATTAAAACCCTAGAAAACCTAGAGAGGATTTTTTTCCTCTCTACAGATGAGTAAACACAGAGAGATTTATCAACTTATCCAATATCATTGTTTAAAAAAGTAATCCATATATATATTGTTCTATATTTAAGAAACATGTTAATATAACTTATTTTATTTCTGTTTCTAAGGACTCCCAAAAAATTTTTCATAGAATAAAAGTATAGGTTCTCGGGGAAATATACAAGGTAGCTGAGGCCATAGATTATTGTCTCTATTTTACAGACAGGTATAAGAAAGTGACAGTAAAATGTGATTTATTAACTCAATGGCTTATTATAGGAGAAATTACTATCTTTATTTAAGAACCATTTGATGTTACAATCTGCCCATATTAATATGCATTTAGGTTATTGAAAAGGGTACTATTTTTTAAATCACTTGGGAATTGTTTTTGACCAGCATTCTTGATGTCGTCTTCAATTATGAAAGAATCTTAGAGCCAATGTTAAAGTGTTTTAGATGATGAAAATGAGAATGATGACACTTACTTAAATGCCAAGCATTTGTTCCTGTATTTTATAAGCATTATCCCATTCATTTCAGACCAATAGGAAAAAATACTATTAATATTATCACTCACACTGGATGGTTTAGGAAGCAGAAGTTAAGGGTGGTTCAGTGACTTGCCAATACTCATGTAGCTAGTGAGTTGTGAAGCTTGGATCATATTCGTGTCTGTTTGTTTTTGAACTCTTAATCTTATATTACATTATTTATTCCAGTGTTTCTCAAAGTTTAATGCATATCAGAATCACTATAAATTGTTGGGCCCCACCCCAGAGTTTCTGATTCAATCAATCAGTGTGGGATGTGTCATGATAATTTGCATTTTTAACAAATTCCCAGGTTGAGCTAATGTTACCTAGCTAAGAATTACATTTTGAAGTCTACTGATGTAGTTCAATTGCCTCTCTTCAGAGATGTAAAACCAAAACTTAGAAAAGGAAAAGGATCTGCTCAAGATCAGAATGTGAATTAATGCACAAAAGAAAACTCAAATCTAGATCTTTGGTGAATAAACAAATGGTCTCTTAAATGTGAGGAGGCACCTGTCGTCTACCCCTTTTACATCTACAACACAGAGAAATTTTTGGGTAAAGTCACAAGTAATGATGATTTTGAATTATGTCCAATTCAGCAATTTTACAGTGAATCATGAATTATAGTTAAGTTAATGAACCTTCTTTAGTCTTAAATTCCTACAAAATGGGGTTACTATTTCCTACTCTGCAGTTCTGTCATAAGGATTGCAAATAATTAGAAGTTTTCTCCACTGGAATAGAAGCTCTGTGAAGTCAGATACTTTGCTTATCTTTGTTTCTTGCTGCATTTTCACATCCAGGAACATGGCCTTACACATTATTAGGCATTTATAAATACTTTTTATGAACAAATATGAATACCTGATACCTCATAGGAACTCCATAAATCATGGCTTTATTGCTATTTTAACATCATTGTGATCATAATCATTGATTTCCAGAGTTTCCTGATTTGTTTCCTATCCTATTTTCTCCCTTTCATATTTTTTTTACACTCTTTTTACCTGCCAAGCTCTATCATATTTTCCCGTAATGATGTTTACATTTTATGGCTTCTGAAAAGTAGGCCAGATGTTAAACTTGCTTTTTTGTTATTCTTTCAGCAAATTCACATTGCAGCCATTGATCTCTGTTTCCAAATGGGGAGCTCTAAATTACTGCAAACGTTGTGCTTTATCTGCTTTTTCAATCTTTTCAAGCAGTCAGCTTTGATGGGAGGATGGCCATTACTCATTTGGGATATATTTTAACCCTTTGGATAAACGTGAGACCTCTCCCCCTACAGTGTTGGAAGTGGCTATCCTATTGTCCCACATAGATTTCTCTCTTGCCCCAATAAATAGGCAAATAGGAAAGTGGCTTTCTTGAATTTATTTTGTAGCACATTCTTCAAGCCCAAGATGGTTTGGCACCAGGTATCCAAGTTACTTCTGAAAGGAAGCATCCATGCACACTAATCAAAGATACAGTTTTGAGCAGTTAGCACTTTCTTCAGGAAAGCAGTGACAGAGAGGGAATAATGTCCTGCTAGCCCTAAATCCATGGTTCTCAATCCTGGTTGCATGGTGGATTCTTTGAGAGAGCTTTTTAAAACAAATCCTGAAGCACAGACACATTTCAAGACTATTGGAATCAGAATCTGAGGACTGAGTTCCAGAAATCTGAAGTTCTGGAAAGATCACTTGGCTGCTCACTTTTCTCCAAGCACCAGTTCGAGTGTTGGGGAAGTTTTTCATAGGCCCTTAGCAGAGTAGGAAAAATAAAGTCAAAGTAGCCAGAGTTTTATAATCTTAAACTTGGTCCTTTAATAAAGATTGTCCTTTGTTCTGAAAGCAGCAGCCCTCCCTTGCATTGCTTGAGAAAGTCATTAACTAGCATTAAATTTAAAAAATGCTGTTTTACCTCAGCTTGGAACAGTCTGCATGATCTGAGAAGGAAGAAGATTGTAATCAAAGCTTGTAATTGAGAACATCTGCCCTTCTGGCTTCAATCTGGGGCTCATATTTGAAATCACTGGTTTCCTTTGTAATGGAGACATGTGACAAGCTCAATATGTATTGCCTGTATCTCTCCATCAGCCATGAGGAGGATGTCTCTCTGAGGCTCAGTTTTAGCTGTTCTGATGGAGTGGTGTCTATTGCTTTGGGTTTTCCTGGACATACACTCTAAATATTCTGAAAATAGATACGATGATATATATGAAATGCATTAATGGAATAGGAAAGACAATTTTATTTACATCGATTATGGTCTTCCTACTTGTTTTATCTTCAAAATATTCTTTGGAAAAATAACAGACATAGTAATTGCAGCTTCAAAAGTCATATATTTATGGGATGCAATAAAAATATTGGTAATGCTCTTTGTGGGAGAACCTTTAATTTATTTATTTTTAGTTGTCCTGGTTTGTGTAATCCAAAAGCCTGGAGATACCACATTCTGTAAAAGAAAACTTCCAGAATGTGGTAACTCTCAATCATGGTTTTACCAGTAATCAGCTATGACTGTGTGCTATTCAAATGATCTCTTTAGAGAAGCTTCCCATTTTACCTTGGGCCACAAGAAACTACCAGACAAACATCCCTTACATGTCCAGTTTCCATTTCATACAGTTCTAAGGACTCAAACTGGTTCCATTTATAACTGAGTTCAAGTATCAAATGATAACAGATAAATATGTGCTTTGCAAGGACATTCTAGCTACAGCCTTGAATCACTCCTTAAAATGCAATCTTTCCCTCCTCTAGCCTCCTGAAGCACCTTATCAGTCTCTTGACTGGCATTTATCACTTGCTTTCTTGAGATATGTGTAATTATATACAAGCAGATTTTTGGCATCTTGTGAATTTAACATTTCCAGTTTCAACTCTTCTTAAGTGACCCTGAAAGGCACATGATTTGTATAATTTGTCATATTGTTGTGGTATGAATTTAAATCACACTTACTTTGAGCTGGTGTAAAAAAATAAGTGATTTAGCTCCTGTGATAGCTGAGAGAACCATCCAATATCTCTCAACACAGCTCTGTGATTCTCTGTTAGTGAAAACTTAAATGGCGCTTAAGTGGTGGTATAAGACTGCTTGGAGAACATCTTTTGAGTTTTGATAGAATTGTGATTAGAAGAAATAATAAGAGATCACTTCGAATGCTTACTGTGTGCCCAACACTATATAAATAGGTTTATACTCATAATGTCATTGGATCTTCACAACCCTACAAGTAATTACATTATTAAATCCATCTTGCAGAAGAGGAAAATGAAGCTTAGAGGTTTTGGCTTAGTCAGGTAAGCAGAGCCAAGATGTGTAGAAAAGGTACATCTGACACCAAAATATGTACTATTTAATTCTCACTGTCCTCTAGTTTACCTTCCTCCTCCTCATCACTCCACATAATTTCTCATATCTCTTCTATTTGGCCATGAGTTGAGCTTTACTTATATATTGCTTGGGGCAGCTAAATGAGAACTTTTGTCTTGTGATTTGTCAAATACAGATGAATGAGTGAATACAAGAATGAATGATGTATTTGCTGATTTCACTCATTTGCCTTCTGTTTATTTCATCAGCAAAAACTAAATGAGAACAAATATCCTTTCGTCTGCTTCATTTCATGTCCCTCAGTAATGCAGCAGAAACTCTGAATGCTGAATAAAAGAACTTCCGGCTGTATTTATGGGTCCCCAGGTCAAAGAAAGTAAGAAGATGTTTCCTTTACTGAGGACATTAAACACTATGAGTCAATCTCTTTGGCTTATCCCATTGTCACTTATAGATTTTCAAGAGAACTATGGTATAGACCCAGAAAGTACCAGGGAAGCCCTGCCTGCTCTGCTGGGAGAGAAAGGAAACAATACCTGTTATTCGTTCATGATAAACTAGAAGAGTCACAAATAGCATATAGTTAATTTCTCCATCCGTATATAGGGCCATGAAACTAATTAGAGAGTTGTTTATAATTATAATAATGAAGGAGAAGGACAGAGGGCAATGAGGTGCATAACAGGTGATGTACCCCATTTTGGGAGCCTCTGGGAAAGCTTCCCTTAGGAAATGATATTTTAATTGGAACTGACAGAGGAAACAGATAGCTAAATTATTAATAGAAAATGCATTCAATATCAGCGGCAGTTGGGTTGCTGAAACAGGGAGAAGTGCCCAAGGCAGATGGAATAGCATGTGTAAGGGTTTAAAGCAGAAAGGACCAGGAACAACTTGGGGCATTGACAAAACTGTGGGTGAATTTGGAGGATTGGAGTCCAACAGCCATGTTAACCTGGGAAGAAGGGAGGTTACCAATTAGAGAGAGATATCGGGCATAGTCTCTGGATTGTTAGCTAATGAAAAATAAAATTAATAATTTTCAAAAATGACCTCCTCTCAAAAACCCTTAAATATTTCCTAGTAATTAGTGGATCAAAAAGGAAATCCATCCTAAATTCAACCCTTAGAAAAGAACACACCATGCCACAACCCATGAGACAGAACAAAACTTGTATTTAAAGGGTACTAGCTTTAACTTCCGTCATTATTGAAAAAAAAAAGATTAAAAACTCAGAAAGTTAGTCTTCATCTTAGAAATTAGTAAAAGAACAAGAAAATATATCAGAATTTATAAAAAATAGGAGTTGAAGAAGACAAAACTGAAAATACTGAATTAGAAATGAAAAGAAACAAAAAATTATGATAGGGATAAGCACACCCAAGAGCTGGTTCTCTGAAAGAAACAAGTAAATAAACAAACATAGATGATAAATTGGTTCAAGAAAATGTTACAAGCACTTGGTAGTGTTCTGGAAGAAGGCTTGGACCGGCTTGTGAGAGTCAATACTACATATGTCTTCCCCCTCCACATTCCCTAACATCACACTGATATGTCGAAATCAGAGGGAACATTTACACCACAGAAATTGGAAAAATGCTACAAATCAGAACTTTTTTCTCCAGAGAGATGGTTATTAAATATACATCACTGCCTGAAACTTTTTGGCAATTAAGTTTGATAACCAGAGAAAATCGATGGTTTCTTAGCAGAATATAAATTATCCAAATTGAAACAAGAAAGAAAAATTTAAAAACTCAAGACCAATTTTCAAAGGATATTGAAAAGGCATTTATACTTATTAATCAGGACCAGTTGATGTTTAGCTGAGTTCTATTTGTCCAAAAAAGAGCAGATGACTCTAATGTCATGTAATCTATCCCAGACTATCAAAAATTTGTAAATCCCCTAAAACAATTTTATAAAATTATTGTACTTTTAATACCAAAATATGATAATGTTCATAAATCTTTTTCTAGAGATGCTGTCATTGATATAACATAATTATTATATATTAACAAATAAATAGAATCTAACTATCACAGAAGTATAATTTGTTATAACAATAGTGTTTATCCTAGAAATGAAAGGATTGTTCAATATGAGTAAAACAACACAAAATCTTACATCAACAATTAAAAGAGTAATGCAGATACATGATTATATCAATAGTTATGAAACAAAGGAATTTAAAAATGTATTCTATTAGAAATGCTTTGTTGCAGCATTTTTTACAGTGGCAAAATGTGTGTGTTGTTTTCCTTTTAGGAATTGTATAATATCACAGTAAAGTTCATGTGGAAGAATACATATCCAAAAATTGTCAATAATTGTCTGAAATATATAAATGGTAAAGAGGTACATAACTTACCAAATCTTAAAGTATATTGTAAAGTTATTATAAACAAGTAAAGATTATATAGTATAAGAATAGATAAATGGATCACTGGAAGAGAATCCAGAAACAGAGCTCAGTATTTATGACAATTTATTATATAAGTTAATAGATTAATATGATAGAAAAATAATAGCATATTTAACAACTGTTGTTGGCTTAATTGGTTAAGTGTATAGAAGAAAAAATTGAACCTTAATAAAATAACTGAAAATTAATTCCACATGTACTCAATATTTACATATAAAAATAAAATAATAGAAATTGTAGAAAACCTAAGAAAAACTTAGGAATGGGCCTCATTTTCTTAAAGATAAAACAAAAACCTCATTGGGAAAAAATATATATTGGCAGAAAAAGAACTAATGGCTTCAGTATACACAGAGATCTTATGAATTGCAAAGAAATGATTCAATTAAACACACACATATACACACACTAATCTATGTCCAATAAACATGAAAATTGTATTCAAACTCATTGGTAGTCAAAGAAATGCAAGCTAAGACTAACAATGATATATTTTCTCTCCAACATATTGGCAAAATTAGAAATAACTCTAACAAGTATTATTGACAAGAATAAGGAAAAAGGGACACTCTTAAAATTACTGGTGGAAATGTGAATAAATATGGCTTTTATTAAAAGCAATCTGCCAACATCTTTAAAGTTTAAAATACATACTTATACTTTTCAGTAAGCACTTTTCTAAAACTCTATCTTAAGTTTCTCATAAGCTCTAGCAGAGAAGTGTATATGAACAAAGTTCTTAATTGCAACATTATTTTACAATAGCAGAATAAAAAAAAGGATAGGTTGAATGTTAAGGAATACCTACGTCATAAAATATGATGGAACCATTAAAAACGATAAATTAAAACTACACGCTCCCCCCCAAGCTTTCTTGAGGTATAATTGACAAATAACAAATGTAAATGTTTAGTGTATGTAGTATGACGTTTTGAGATAGATCTATACAGTAAACTGATCATTACAACCCAGCTAATTAACGTATCTATCACCTCACATAGTTGCTGTGTGTGTGTGTGTGTGTGTGTGTGATAAGAACGTTTAAGATTTATGCTTTAAGCAATTCCAAGTGTACAATGCAGTATTATTAACTTTAGTCACCATACTATACATTGTATTTCCAGAATTTCATCATCCTGCATAACTGAAAATCAGTACACTTAGACTAACATCTGTTTATTTCGTCCACACCTCAGCTCCTGGCAACCACCATTCTTCCCTACTTCTTTTTTTTAAATTTCAGAATATTACTATTAAGGGAGTGCAAACACTTTGGTTGCATATATTGCCTTTGCACCACCGGCATCAGAGCTACCAGCGTGCCCATCCCTCAGAAAGTGCGGCTTCTACATCAGCACTTGCTTCTTCACCTTAAACTTTTATGAAGATAGCTTCTTTCCTTAAACCTCTGAACTAACCTCTACTAGCTTCAATCTTTGCTTCTGCGGCTTCCTCACCTCTCCATCTTCATAAAATTGAAGAGAGTTAGGGACTTCCTCTGGATTATGCTTTGGCTTAAAGGAATGTTCTGGCTGGTTTGATCTTCTTATCCAGACCACTCAAACTTTCTCCCTATCAGCATGAAGGCTGTTTTTGCTATCTTATCATTCGTGTTTTCTCTGGAGGAGCACTTTCAATTTTCTTCAAGAACGTTTACTTTGCATTTACAGCTTGGCTAACTGTTTCACACAAGTGGCTTAGTTTTGGGCCTATCTTGGCTTTCAACCTGGCTTCCTCTCTAAGCTTAATCACATTCATACCTTTTGATTTAAAATATCACATGCGACTCTTCCTTTCACTTTAACACATAGAGACCATTGTAGAGTTAACTGGCCTAATTTCAATATTGTTTTGTCTCAGGGAACAAGGAGGACCAAAGAGGGGTGAGAGGGATGGGGGAATGGCTGGTCAATGGAGCAGGCAGAACACACATAACATTGCCCTATTAATATTAAATTTGCCATCTTATACGGGCACAGTTTATGCCACCCCAAAACAATTAAAATAGTAACATCAATAATTACTGGTCACAGATCACCATAAGAGATATAATAATAATGAAAAAGTTTTAAATATTGGAAGAGTTACTAAAATGTGACACAGAGACAGGAAGTGAGCTCATGGTATTGGCAGAATGGTGCCAATAGACTTGCTCATCTCAGGGTTTCCATAAACCTTCAATTTGTTAAAAAAAAACCACATTATGTGTGAAATGCAACAAAATAATAACAAACAATTTAAGTGTGTGCCCAATGAATTCCAAGATTCTACCATCAGTAATAGAAAGGTAAAAAAAATCATATGAAGAATAATAATTCAAACGATTTAAACATTTCCATTTGTGGTAAAATCTGTTATAATTTTTCTGGGCAGTAACTTAAGAGTGTCTTTAAGTTCAAGTGTACCCAATCTATACATACTTAGGGCCCCGCAGGATCTCACGGTAGCTCAGAACGTTTCAAAAATGACCTCTGGGTCTCAACTTGAAATTGGGACTTCAAGTTCATGGTTATCAGTGAAACACTATACATGTCATGACATTCTAAAATTTATCCACCGTGTTTCTGTGACATGTGGAGAGCTATGTTGCCTTAATTTATTAATGGTGTTTCACATCTGACATATCTCCCCCAGGCGTCAGTGATCGTCATCTCTAAAGGAAACTGTCGTCAGGATTCTGGGCAGGGCATGATGAGAATTAGCTGCCTGTCTACTTCTTTATTTATCTTCAAATGTCAGCACTCTGCTCTGGAATATTTGATAAGTAGGCATCATTGATTTGTTATACAGGCATTAGCTGAGAACTGGGGCTCAGAAAAAGTCTAATTGAATCATATTGCGTGACAATATAAATGAGATGTGTTTATGGCAGGTCAAAAAAGTAACACATACAGTATTGTGTAACAGCTACAGTGACAGTTATGTTTACTTCTAGATAAGACTGTTTAACGGTCCAGGGCTAGTTACAGCACATAACACATGGAACCAGGGAAAACTAGACAGTGAGCATCACAAATCACTGGAGCTGAGCTAGGTATGACTTATTGTCAATGGCGCAATTGTCATTCCTCTGAAATAAATGTGGAATTGGGCACTCCTAATTATGTTATACTCCTCAAAATTCTACAACTGTTGGCTCTTGCTCACTCACTGGATTAAATATATATTCCTTTCAAAGATACTCAGGTCCTATCTAGTTTTCCAACCTCATTGTCATTATTTACATTATAATATTCCCAAATTATTTTATTGATCTTCAAAGACACTGGGTCCTCTTATGCCCCTAACCAATTAATTATGTGTACATAACATACCTGTCTTAACTCAAACTCTACCATTTCTGTGAATCCTTCTTTTGTTTGCCCAAATATAGGAATGTCTTTCTTATATTCTCAACTATCCTATAAATACAGTAGCTACATTACAGGAACTGTCATATTATATTGTAATGTTTTTCCTCATATATCTGTCTTTCCACTAGTCTGCAGGCATTTGGAGGACAAAGTTATTCTTGTCTGGTATCTTCAATACCTAGAACAGTGGCAGACACATTGTAAGTATTGAATAAAAAAATTGATAAATGAATAAAAATAAAATTTATTGAGTATTAACTGCTCTAATTAAAAGAAAAAAATACTGTAATGGTTTTCAATAAGAATCATTGATATTGAGACAGAGAAATTTATGTCCATGGCTCTGAATAATCAATAAGAGATCAAATCATAGTTATTCCAAATGGACTTGTGTAATATCATGTCGAATGCAAGCTGGTTAGAGAAATTACATGGTTAAAAAATTAATTATCTACCTCAAAAACTAGAAACCACAGTGAGAATTCTTATGATACCTATATTACATAAAAGTATTCTTTAACAAAATAGACACTTCTTCTTTATTTAGTCTGTCTTGAGACTAGAGATTTTTGTTTTCCATCTTAATAAAGTTATTTTTAACTTTAAGGTAATTATTCATTACCTTATGAAGCCTTTTGATGAAAAGGCAATGATTCGAGGTGAGCCATGACAATGATTGAAGTCCCTTTAGAGAAATTTTTGGGTAAATTTGTTTTCTTTTTCAAGTCATAACCATAGCATATTTCCATTTTAGAAGAAAATATAAGCAAGAATAAATATATAGAGGTGACATAAAAAAAAAAAACTAAAAGTACATCATCTGAGGTTTCCAAAATATTCCGATTATTCCAAGATATTCCAAAATGAATATGTACTAAAATATCCCAAGGACTTCCAGAATATTCCACAGAAAACAAAAAAGTCAAAGAGAGATTAAAAGAAGTAATAGAAATACCTGTAAACTGATCATTGATAGTAAGGAAGAGTTAAATTGAATTTACTGACAGCCACTTTGGATACAAGGCAGGATTCAGATGGATATTTTTTGAAAATTTATAGTTTAATGTAATTAAATAGACATTTGAGCTAATTTCATAGCAGGCACCCTATTAATCATTGAGATACTGCAATCAATAAATTATAGACCCTGCCTTTGCATGGCTCAAAGTCTAGCAGGATGCAGAGCAGTGAGGTGAATAAAGCCCACATTATGGAGTTCGACGGACTTGAACTTGAGTATTTTAGCATTAAATTATTAGCTGTGTAATTAGGGCAAGTTAATCTCTCTAGGTCTTAGTTTATTTTCCTGTAGAAACCAAATCATAATGGTATTAATAAATCACAAAGCTGTTATGGAGATTATATAAGAAAATTCCTGTAAAGTGTTTGAAAGTACCCGGTTGGAAATAAACACACAAATATGTTTTAGCCGAGAAAGTTAAATAATAATTTTCCTAATTTACGTTTGTGTAGGTCCTAGCTCTAAAAGGAATATTATCAGTCCACAGTAACCTAAGAATGTAGACAGAGTATCCTTAATTTCAAATATAATTTTTTTTAGATCACTAAAAATTATAACTTATTTCTGAAGAACAAGAGTCAAGTAAAGATGGTTAGGGAACCAGTATAGGTGGGCAGTGTTAACGACAGGAAAAGGGGAAGGGGTAAAAAGGAGGAGACCAGTGAGCATTCAGAACCTAATCCGCAATGGAGGCAGAAACTTGCAGTCAAGGACTTATTCTGGCCAGGACCATGCCCAGAACCTTAAGAGCTCATGTCAAAAGGTGACCTTTTCCTCATGAACATACATCAACATGGTAAAAAGCACACCCACTCGTGCCATGACAGTTTATAAATTCAATGGCAACCCCTGGAAGTTACCCAATAAGAATTAAATCGAGGAGGAGCCTTAGTTCTAAGTTCTCCACTCTTATCCCCAGGAAGGTGATGAATATTCTACCCACCCCCTGCCATTTAGCATATCATAAGGCATAGACATAAAAGCAGAACTGTGGTAAAACTGCAGGGTCTTCTCCACTGGGGGGGGGATAGACCCATTTGTCCTCAGGAAACGACCTTTCGCTTTATACTCCTATGCCAAGAAGCTTGCAATAAAAGCTGCTTGCGTGGAAGTGTGAAGTGTCTGTCATCAACTGTCCCACCGGCCTGGCTTGTAATTCCTTTAAGCAGGAGCCGAAGAACCGGGGCAACACCTCTAAAAAATCAACCCTGACAAAGATTCCATGTGGTCCTGGTAAGAGGTAGATACAAATAAATGGTTTTCTGTTCAATTTTAGGAAAACTTCATTTTCATCAGAATCGTCTAACCAAAAATAGGGTGACACCCTCTTCATGAGTTAATATGTTCTCAGCAATCAGACTTATCAAACGCCATTGAAGAACAATTTGAGATTATAGAGAGATTAAAACAAGTAATAATTTAGAAATAATTGATAATAAGCAGTTGATCCAACCAGATGCTATGGAAAGCCTTCAACATTGAATCTATGGCCATTTGTTTTGCCATAGAGAGAAGGTCACAATCAAATTGTGGCTGTTACTTTACCAATCAAACTGTGTTCTGGTTGATTAAGGGCTAATTTTAGGGCAACTTACTAATTGTGCTGTGAAACTCTTGATTTCCCAATTATTAGCCATCATTTTGCTTTTCTGGTCCCCTAATATGGAAACACAAAATCAGAATAATCACAGATCATTGATGAAAGTGTTGTGTGTTGTTATTCCACGCTAAGTTTTCTCTTTATATGGATTTATTCTTGAAGCTCTGAAAACAATGTGCTTTCCCCCATTATTGAGGACACTCACCTGCACATATTTTCTACCTTTGCCAGAATAAAACAGCTGGTTGAAAGGTTCATCACTGGTTATTTCTAAACATAGTCACTGAAAGCTGTCATTTCGGATTGCAGATGGTGGGGTTTAGAATCAGACAGACCAAGCCTTGAGTTCCAGCTTTTTCCAGTATGGCACTGGGGAAAGGTGATTTCTCTGCGATTCAGGTTTCTTATTGGTAATATGGTGTCAAAATACCTACTGAAGGGGATCATAAAGAGATAATGTCTCACCATGCCTAGAATGATACCTAACATCTTTAATATTAAGTAATAAAAATAACAAACCTCTTTTTATTAGTGTATCTACTTGTTTCCATATCTGGGTGTCTCCTGTTATCTATTAACTCTATGCACTAGAAGGGAACTGGATACATAGAACATAGAAGTCAGATATGGGATAAATTAAGAAGTTATTTGCTTTAAGTTTCTTCCTTTACAGAGGAGAAAATTGAGGCCCACATTTCCATAGCTAAATAAAAGAAGATGCATACCCATCTCCTACCTTCCTGCCCAATGTGCTTTCTACAGCACATGCTATTTCTGGTAATGTCACAGTTTTGAAAGAGACATTTCCCTGGTCTTAAGAAAACTGTTTTTGTACAGCAAAGGGGAGTAGGAATTGCAGGAGCTTTGGAGTCAGATTGCTCTGGATTTGACCCTGAGGATCTGTGCTTGGGTGTCCTGAGCAAATCACAATCTTTCTGAACCCCCATTTTCTCACCTGAGCTTGAGCATAATCATGTGTGTCTCATGGGGCTTCTGCAAAACACTGAAATAAAGAATATAATGTCCTTAGAACAGCATTTTGTACATTGATAGTTGTTGCTAAATATTAACTAACAGTAATAAAAAATAACAGTAAGAGGCTTAGATATTACAGCAAGTCCGAGGAGGAGATAGAGGACAGGAAATCCTCTTGGCTCCCCCAAAATCCCATCAGTGTGGTGTTGCTCTTGGAACAGGAATTAGCTTCTACAACAAGAAAACATCCGTGTGCTGTGTCCTCTGACTGCAGTAGTTACAGGAAGAAAACACAAACATTTTTCTTACCCTCTCCCTTCAGCTCTTCTAAGTTCCAGTTCTTTCTCCGCTCCTAATGAATGTGCTCCTCAGGAATGCCCACTACTGTGCATTGTACGTGCAATGCTGCTTCCAGCCCGTCTCTGTTTCTGCAGCATGGGGGCACCCTGAGCACCACACATGCAGGGCTGAGATATCCATCAGAATCTCTTTCCAGGGACTGTCACTGTCACCAAGGTCTGTTCACTGTTCCAGCGAATTAACTAATAGCCACAGCTAAACCTAATCCTGCCAAGTTCTTCAAGGAATTTAGAGCCAACATAGGACATGCAACCAAATACAGAGTGCACAGTTTTACAGTATAGTCCAGGGTGTGATGTTGGCTTCATAAAATGTGTTGGGGAGGATTCCATCCTTCTTGATGTTGTGGAATAATTTCTGCAGGATAGGCACCAATTCTTTTTTGTAGGTGTGGTAAAATTCGGGTGTGAAACCATCTGATCTGGGACTTCTCTTTTTAGGAAGGATTTTTATTGTTGTTTCAATTTCAGTACTTGATATTGGTCTGTTCAGAAATTCTATTTCTTCCTGGTTGAGCTTAGGGAGGCTGTGTGTTTCTAAAAATTTGTCCATTTACTCCACATTTTCCAGTTTGTGTGCATAAAGGTTTTGTAGTATTCATAAATTATATCTTGTATCTCCGTGGTATCCGTTGTAATTTCTTTTATTTTCCTGATTGAGCTTATTAGATATTTTTCTTTTCTGCTTTTCATTAGTCTAGCCAAAGGTGTGTCAATTTTGTTTATTTTTTCAAAGAACCAGCTTTTTTATGTTATTAATCTTCTGTATAGTTTCCCTGTTGTCACTTTTATTTAGTTTTGATTTGATCTTGTTAATTTCACTTTTTCTGCTGGTTTTGGGGTCAATCTGTTCTTCTTTTTCCAGCTCTTTGAGTCGATACATTAGGTTGTCTATTTGTGATCCTTCTGACTTTTGGATATAGGCATTTATGGAAATAAACTTTCCTCTCAGGACTGCTTTAGCTGTGTCCCACAGATTTTGATAACTTGTGTCTCCTTTTTCATTTAGTTCAAAGAATCTTTTGATTTCCATCTTGATTTCCTCATTTATGAAGTGATTGTTCAGCAGAAGGTTGTTTAGTTTCCACGATCTAGTTTCTCTAAATTTTTTGAGACATGCTTTGTGTCCTAGGATATGGTCAATCTTAGAGAATGTCTCATGAGTCGATGAGAAAAACTTATATTGAGTGGTTTTTGGTAGAATGTCCTGTAAATGTCAGGCCCATTTGTTCTAGAGTTTTGTTTAAGTCCATTATTTCTTTGTTAATTTTCTGTTTGGAGGATCTGTCCTGTGCTGTCAGTGAGGTGTTAAAGTCTCCAGCTATTATGGTATTGTTGTTAGGTCAAGTAGAGTTTGCTTTATGAATTTGGGTGCACCTAAGTTGGGTGAATACATATTTAGAATTGTTATGTCTTCTTGTT
>VBSM01003190.1:9326663-9347849 GCA_008086735.1 Cheirogaleus medius | reverse complement strand
CCTATTTCTACTCTTCTTAACAGAATCTATGAAGCCCAAAGCAGGATAAGATGAGAAGAATCAAAGACTATTGGGGAAAGGACTTCTGACCTGAACATTTGCCAAAAAGTTGAGGCTGAATAAGAGATTTGGAACATTTGATTGCACCTCTGTTCGCCAGTCACTGGTGTAAAAATTATAGTGAGAGCAGTGTTGTATAGCATTTAAGGCATGGGCTATGAAGTCAGACAAAATTTGAATCTCATATTTACCACCTATTAGCATTATGACTTTGTGAATGCTACTTACAGCCTTTGACCTTCAATTTTTGTACCTCTAAGTGGAGAAAATAATTTCTAGTTAAGAGTTTGGTTCCAGGCCGGGCGCGGTGGCTCACGCCTGTAATCCTAGCACTCTGGGAGGCCGAGGCGGGTGGATAGCTCAAGGTCAGGAGTTCGAAGCCAGCCTGACCAAGAGCGAGACCCCGTCTCTAAAAAAAAAAAAAAAAAAAAAGAGTTTGGTTCCAAGGATTAAATATGAAGTAATACGCATCTGTATTTTCTTGCTCAATAGCCATTCCCTCTTTTTTGGGTTAAGAGCAACTTGTTCCATAGGGAACCATCCTCTCTCTCATCTTCTCACCATGGTTCACATGAAGGTTATTAATCCTTTAGGTATGAAGTTTGACCTTTGATCCAAGCCTGCAAAATCAGGAGTGATATTGATTGGTTCAAAGTTAAATATATCACCAAACATGGATCAAAGGAAGCTCAGGACTTTGATTAGAGCTATTGAAAAAGAGGAGTTATTTTTCTTCTGGAGTTGCTTATTGTTAGCCAAAATGTGGTATAATGTAAAGAATAAGCTACTGGTAGACATCTCCCACCTTGTAGAAAGAGCCTGCATGATGATGAACACAAAATGGAGGAAAATAGGGAAACACATCTCCTTGAATATTGATTTAGTCCTGGGATCCATCCACACTTGAAGGTAGACCAATCTCTGGAGTTCCTTGGCCTGTTAGACAATTTGAATATGATTTATCTCTTTAGCAACTGGAAAAAAATATTGGTGAGTGCCCTGTATAAACCACATACTATAATGATAATGTACTTCCTTATTATAGATTTTTAATTCTTTTATGGAACTGTTATATAATTATTTTTTATATCTTTAATTTTTCTATTAATGTATTATATCTTGCTAATTCATCGTATCACGGTGTGTCGGGCAAATCCCTTTCCCCAGCCCGGGGACTCTCGCGACAAGCTCCCCCGCTTACACTGTTACAGCAAACAGGACCGGGAAACGAACCGAGAGCCACACGAAAGTGTTGCAAAATAGGGTTTTATTATGCCAGTGGGCTCAGAGGGGACTCGCCACCAAATTCTGAGAAAATGGGGTAAAAAATATGCTGGTTTTTATATGTTTGTAAAAGGGAAGCTGGTGGTTACAGAAGCAGATGGTTATGAAGCTTGCATGAGGTTGGGATTACAAAGTTTGTGTACAGCTTGCCAAAGATTGTGGTTTAATCAAATGTTATTCTATAGTTGCTTTACCATACCATTTTGCTGTTCAAGCCTTGCAGTTGTGCTGTTACTAGGGGGTGTGAAAAAATTTTCTCTTACATTCCCCCCTCTTGATGCCCTGTTCCATAGAGTGCATAACCATCTAAACTGTTTAGTGGACAGTATCCTTGGAGGGCCATGATGTGGCTGTGGCCCTTCGAGCGACTGTCCTCTCTATAAATTTAATGATCTGGCTTATGACGCAGGGTCCTATTGTGACCAGGAGCAGAACTGTTATGAGGGGCCCTGTTAGCGAGAGTAACCACGAGAACCATTGTCCAAAATTAAATCCTAAACCCCACGTTTGACTTTCTTGTCTTCGCTGTTGGGCTCTCTCCTTTAATTCCTTTATTTTTCCTGTCACTATTCCTGATTGGTTGACAAAATAACTCTCCTCTCCCAGGAATACACACAGGTTCCCCTTTTTTCAGGGGTTGGAGATCTAGCGCTCTCAGGGTCCCTGCTGTGAAGGAGTTCAGATGGCTCTGGAGGGTCCCCATGGAGTCTGTTGTATGTTCTATGTCACCTGCTGGGATAGTTTATGGTAGATGTGTAGTGAGGTCCCTAGTCCCCCAAATCCAGCTCCCATGCCTGCCAAAATGCCTGCTGTGGTGAGGAGTGGGATGAGGAGAGGGCTTGCGCGTTTTTGCCGGCCGTTTAGGAGAGGGATTAGGACTGTTCGATTTGGGCATTATCATACACCGGAACATCTGGGACAAGGAATACTTGGGTACAGATTCCATTCCAGCTGTCCAGAAGGCAGAGATACAAAGTTTTGCCACATAGGAAGAACATGCCTTCTCCAGGACAGAGAATGAGGGAACTGTAGGTGCCATTCGTATTGCACAGCTCACCTGGGAGAGCTTCTACAGGCGTTCTCCCGTATGGGCTGAGGAGGCAAGTGACATTACATGACCGAGCCAGGTGTACCAAACGGATGCTAGTTGTTACTGGTCCAATAAGGATGGTTTTGTTGGGTTCTGGTGCTTTCCAACCTGTGGGTACTGGAATCCCCAAGTATAGTTGCCTCTTAAGGGGGAGGCACATCCAGCATTGCGTTTGATTGGGTAATGGTTTAAGTGTACTATTAACAAACCGGCTATTTCTTGGTGGGATTTGGCAGGGTCTTGGAAGGCAAGGAGAATGGCCCCCGGGGTGCCCAATTTGTGAGACTGGCCCCCGGGGTGCCCAATTTGTGACTCAGATCTTGTTTTACCTGGAGCCCAGCTCCGTAAACCTAACAAGTCATCTCTCCCCATTTCCCCCCACTATGATCTCCCAATAAGCGCCCTACCCAATATTTCCTTGTTGTATGAAAACGTTTTTGTAATCTACCAACACATTGTGGCGTAGGGGTGGTGGTTAGAGCCTGGAACTCAGGGACAGAAATTTCAGTCCCATAAGGCTCCAGGTTAACAATCCTCATTACATATTTAGTACATGAAGGGGGATGTGGGGATCGAGCCTTGGCGTATGTGAGCAAGGAAACTAAGGTTAACATTTTTAGTTGCATCTTGTATTAAGTTGAACCTGTATCCTGTATTAAGAATATCCAAATTAGAAATAGAAACCCTGTTATAGTCCAGTATAATATAACAAGACACCTTTTACCTGTCCTCCAGTCTTGGGGAGCTGTTGAGTAAAGTCCAAGGGCCAATAGGCCTGACAAGCCAGTGGGGAGGTAAGAAGTCAGTCCAGTCATCCTGGCTCGGGCGTGGCTGTCCAGTCACTGCATTGGAGACGGGTCTCTAGTGGATCCTTTCAGCCCTTTTTACCAGTTCCCCAGTCCTGGGCGTCTACAGAGAAAAGTCCAATGCCTAGAAGTAGGGCCAACAGTACTGATAAGCCAATGGAAATGTAGAAAATCAGTCTGGTCCTTCAGGTTTGGGTGCAGTCATCAAGTCATTCCATCGGAGACGGATTTTCAGTGGGTCTTCTGGGGCTTGTTCTGCCGTCCAGGTGTCCTCTCCAGATGATGCCCTCTTTACTCGGGTGTGGTGGATCCAGGGAGTGATTCCTGCAACTTTAACAGCAGTGGGTATGGTTAAGACTACAGTGTGGGAGCCTGTCCAGGTGGGCTCAAGTAGTGTCTTTTTCCAATCTTTAACCCATATAGAATCTCCCAGGTGATGGGGGAGGACAGGGTACCCCATTCCTATGGGTATTCTCTCTATGATGCAGCCTGTTTAAAACCTTGGACAGGGAAATAAGCTGAGCTTATTATAGAGTGTCTTCTCCCACTTGGGTAATATTTCCCTTAAGCAGCCTAATTATGGGTGGGCGCCTGCCATAGAGAATTTCAAAGGGCGAATATCCTGATGGCATCGGGGTGCATCTGACTCTGAGTAGGGCTAGCCTGAGTAAGTCTACACAGGGCAGCCTTGTTTCCTGGCACATCTTTGCAAAGAGTGTTTTTAAGGGTCCGGTTCATATGCTCCACTTTTCCTGAACTTTGGGGTCTGTATGCCTTGTGGAGCTTCCGCTTAATCCCCAATGCCTTATGTTGAGGTCTGCGTGATGTCTGCTGTAAAGCTCAGCCTATTGTCACTGCCTATTGAGAGTGGTAGCCCATAACGGGGGATAATTTCTCTCAGAAGCACCTTTACTACTTCTCTTGCTGTTTCAGTCTGGGTAGGAATGGATTCGACCCATCCTGAGAAGGTACATATCATTACCAACAGGTATTTCATTCCTTTGCATGGCTTTAGCTCAGTGAAGTCCACTTCTGTATCATCAAAGGGAGATGTCTCAATGTTCTGGATGCCTGGGGCCAGCTGTATTATTTTTGGCACACACTTGGCAGCGGGCGCAGATGGTTGCTGCAATGGATGGGAGCTTAGGAATGTAATAGTACTGGCTAAGAAGGTTGGTAAGGGCTGTCTTTCCTAAGTGGGTGAGGGCAAGGTAAGTTTTTCGGGTATAAAGACCCGACCATCTGGCAAACCCCACCATCCTGATTCAGTCTTTTGAGACATCTCTCTTTTTGCCCCTGTGTCTTCTTCAGGGCTGTACCTTGGGCATCTGGGCCATTCTAGTGCTAAGAGAATTCTATCCGCTCCTTTCTGGTGTCCACAACAATGTATGCCTGAGCCACAAAGGCAGCTGATTTCAGCTGACCATTCACTGATTTTCTGGGGCTTCGGGACCAAAGGGGGTATAGATACGGTAGGCCTCGCAAAGACATTCATAGAAATCACTGGGAGTCTCATTGGCCTTCTGGGTGATCAGGGCCACCTTATTCATGTTGGTGGGTTTCTTTGCTCCTTATCCAACCCTGTGCAGGAGGGCATCTTGGTAGCTGTTGAGTTATTAATACATCAGAAGGACGAGAAAGTCCCAAGTAGGTGCCACCTCTGGAACTACCTGCTGGGGCTACACCTCAGGGTCCATGATATCTGCTGCTGTGATGTCCTGGGCCCTGGCGGTGATTTGGCATTGCTCCCCAGTGTTAAACAGAGTCAGGAGGAGCTGCTGACAGTCCCCCCAAGTGGGTTGATGAGTCTGGCAGATGCTTTCCAGTAGGTCTGGGGCTTCTCTGAGTATGCAGGTGTATGTTGCTTCCAGTTTAAGAGCTTGGTGGTAGAGAAGGGTTGGCAGTATAGTGCTGGTGGCCCTGGCTGTACCAACCCATCCTCAGCTTGGTGGGGTTGACCACGAACTTCACAGACTGGCAGTTGTAAGTCAGGGAAGACTGGAGTTGTTTCTGCTGTGTCTTTGGGCCTTGGAGCAGTGGACGGTAGTGTGGTGTCTCTACATTGTAGGGCAGTGGCGGAATGAATTCTTTGTTGGATGAGTCCTGATATAGAGGTTTGGGCCTCAGTCCAGGCGGCCTTTTAGGTTGTTGAGCAAAAAGCACCCTTCTCTGAGCAGAACTGGACCCAGGGTTCGAGCAATTTCTAGCCAAGAATCTATGTAAGGGAACTGATCTGGGTGTCCAGGGGTGCCAGTAACCTGGTTCCAAACAGCTTGGACAGTAGGAACATCTAAAGTACCAGTAGTGGGCCAACATCCTCCAAAAGTAGGCCATCCTAACTTGGACATGTCTGGGGCTCATCTTTACTCCGTAATCACTAGAAAATCCCTTTTTAAAGTTTTTGATTATACATCTGAGAACAGTTGGTTTAGATTGAGACCCTCCCATAGTGTTCCTGCTGATCAGTGTAGCACACGGTGGGGCAACTTTCAGATGTCTGCCTGGCTGCTCCCCTCGCGGGGATGAAGGCACGTCTTGACTAAGGTGCACCCGTATAAAGCCTGGGCCAGGTCCCTCTTCCTTTTGGAAAAGTGAGGCACCGTGATGCCTTATGACGCTGCCACAGAACCACAAGTTAGGACCCAATTAGACGCCGTAGCAGTCACACATACCCAGAGGTTATCACATTTACACACCCCCAGGGAATCCTACTCAATCTCCTCTTCCGTCCTAGAAGGCTTCCAGCCTTCCCTTAACATGAAGGTTAGCCTTCGTCCTGGGACAGGTCTGACTACAGGGCAGAATCCCGGGGCAACCTTACAGTGGTTCAGATGACCGGTTCTACCGCCAAGTTGCAAGCACCCTCTCAGTGTCTGGGTGGGCTCAAGAAGACCCTTCGAGTGAAGAGGAGGACATCCCCAATTGGGGTCGCAGTAGGCTGGATTCTCACCGGTCATCAGCCAGTGCTTTTGGAATTTCCCTGTCAAAGAACCAAATATTACAACCATCAGGACCAGGAAACAAACCGAGAGCCACATGAAAGTGCTACAAATTAGGCTTTTATTATAGCAGCAAGCTCAGAGGGGACTCACCACCAAATTCTGAGCAAATGCGGTCAAAAATATGCTGGCTTTTGTATCTTTGTAGTTTGTAAAAGGGAAGCTGCTGGTTACAGAAGCAGATGGTTATGAAGCTTGCATAAGGTTGAGATTACAAAGTTTTTGCACAGCTTGCCTAAGATTGTGGTTTAATCAAATGTTATTCTATAGTTGCTTAACCATACCATTTTGCTGTTCAAGCCTTGCAGTTGTGCTGTTACTAGGAGATGTGGAAATTTTTTCTCTTACAACAGGATCTGTGAATTCTGAACACTTACCTATTTGTGGGAGGCTAACTATACTACAAAGCTGTAGTAATTAAATCAGCTTGGTTTTGGCATAAGAATAGGGACATTGACCAGTGGAACAGAACTGAGAACCCAGATATAAAACCATCCTCATATAGCCATCTAATCTTCAACAAAGCAGACAAAAACATACTGGGGAAAAGAATCCTTAGTCAATAAATGGTGAAAACTGGATAGCCATATGTACAATACTGCAGCAGGATCCACACCTTTCACCTCTCACAAAAATCAACTCACGCTGGGTAACAGACTTGAACCTTAGGCGTGAAACTATTAGAATTCTAGAGGAAAACGTTGGAAATACTCTTCTAGACATTGGCCTAGGCAAAGAATTTATGAAGAAGACCTCAAAGGCAATCACAGCAACAACAAAAATAAATAAATACAACCTGATCAAACTAAAAAGCTTCTATACAGCCAAAGAAACAGTTATGAGAGCAAACAGAATGGGAGAAAATTTTCGCAAGCTACACATCCAATAAAGGGCTGATAACTAGAATCTATTTAGAACTCAGGAAAATCAGCAAGAAACAATCAAACAACCCTATCAAAAAGTGGGCAAAGGACGTGAACAGAAACTTTTCAAAAGACGACAGAATACTGGCCAACAAACATACAAAAAATGCTCAACATCTCTAATCATCAGGGAAATGCAAATCAAAACCGCAATGAGATATCATTTATCTCCAGTGAGAATGGCCTTTATCAAAAAGTCCCCAAACAATAAATGTTTGTGTGGATGCCGACAGATAGGAACACTCCTACACTGCTGATGGGACTGGAAACTAGTTCAGCCTCTGTGGAAAGCACTATGGAGATACCTTAAAGCGATACAAGTACATCTACCATTTGATCCAGCAATCCCATTACTGGGCATGTATCAAAAAAAAAAAAGACACTTGCACTAGAATGTTTATAGCAGCACAATTCCAAAGATGTGGAAACAACCCAAGGGCCCAATGATACATGAGTAGATTAATAAAATGTGGTATATGTGTACCATGGAGAACCATTCAGCTCTAAGAAATAGTGGCGATATAGCACCTCTTATATTTTCCTGGATAGAGCTGGAACCCCTTCTACTAAGTGAAGTATCCCAAGAATGGAAAAATAAGCACCACATGTACTCACCAGCAAATTGGTCTCACTGTTCAGCACCTAAGTAGACATATAGGAATAACATTTATCGGGTGTCGGGCAGGTGGGAGGGGCAATGGGTATATACATACATAATGAGTGCAATGTGCACCATCTGGGGGATGGTCATGCTTGTAGCTCTGCCTCTGGGGGGATGGGGAGAAGGACAATATACGTAACGGTAACATTTATACCCCCATAATATGCTAAAATAAAAATAAATCAATTGGTATGATACAGCCACTCTATGGCAAAATCCATTTATGCAAACCATCAGGCTCAGTGTCAAATGGCAAAGCCGAAATTCTTACCTTTGAAGGCACATTTCCACTGACATCCTGCAAATAGAATATGGGGACTATATTAAGTTACAATCCTAAGTACGGAACACTTTTAAAATGTGGAGTATGTGGAACATTTAAATTACTATTACACCGCTCAAAGTTCTTGGCAACCTGCCACTAACAGAGCTCCTTTGTGATTGTTTCCTATCCCAAAATAATGCAATGTAATGATACCATCTCCTGGTACAAATACATGGTATGCGGTCAGGGGCCATTTACCAATCAGGAAACTATAAGGCAATAGTCTCTGAAAATAAAAGACCTCCAGGAAAACAAGAATTTTTGTCTGTTTTCCTTCACCAATATATGTCAAATGACTAAAAAGAGTGGCACATAATAAGCATTGACTATTTCTCAATGAATAAATGGATAAATGTGATTCAACTTGGACTGAGTGAGAAAGTAATATGAGTTTTAATTCTATTATACTGAGACCTGGACATCTCATCCTGCCAGAGTGTTGTGTTTGAGATTTCTATTATATCAGAGGATTAAAAAAATGATTCAGAGAAGGAATGAAAGTTTATATTTCCTATGTATCTTGTTTCACTGCAAGGTAATTTATGGTGACAAAATCTTGGTTAACAACCTCAATGCCCAGGAATAGGATATTGGTTAGTTAAATTATGGTTTGTACATATAATATTTTACAGCCATTAACATGATATTAATGATACTTAAAGTAAATAGTTATATTTTTCACATATATGCCATATATTTTAAATCACATTCTCTAAAGAGTTGAAAATTAACCTTAAGCACTATAATGGTTTCTGATCTATACAATAAACATATTTTTAATATATTGTCATCTCTGGTAGGTGAAGCTTTTTTGCACACAATGCTAGTGGTTTGGGTTGTGAGGGGAGGGCACTGTTTAAGAATCTAGGGAATAAAATTCCACCAGATATATTTCAGAGGCAACACTGTTGGTTCAAACTCTTTTTCTAATCAATGATTTTATACTTGAAGTATGAATGGAAAAGGGAAATAACTTTATCTCCCTTAGAAAACAGAGCAGAAAAGATGGGAAATATGCAGTTATAGTTTTGTCTTTTTCCCATAAAGACATGGAAAAGTACAATGAACATCTTTCCTCATACAGAGATGCTTGAATTTCTTTCTTTTAATTTAGATGAGTAATTACAAGGACCACAATCATTGAGGGTTTTTTTGAATCATGGTGTATTCTAGCACAAGTCTGCAAATATTCAAGAAATTAACCTCTGATATAGTTATTCAATACACCTCCTTTTAAAGAAATGTTATAATTGTCCCTACTAATATTTCAAAATGCAGATCAAGGTTTTGTGACCCAGGAATTTTGAAACTCTCTTACAATGTGAAATTTTACCTTCACCTGAAAGTGTGTTCATTATTTCCACATTATTACCTGTCTTACCTAATTTTATGTTTTCATTACACAAGTTTTGACTCTATTAATAACCCTTGTAATATGTCATATAAATAATGAATTCATTAAAAATGGCAATTTTAAAGTTAGATTTATAAAGTGTCACTTTCCAATCATATTAGCGTCCAGATTCCTGATATGTTTAATACTTTATTCCAGTGTAATAAATCAGATTTGCATCACTGCAAAGTTACAGATTACCTACCCATAAAATCCTAAAGTAGCACAGGTGTCTGATATTATTACACTTGACCATTTAAGAGAGTAAACTTTTACTCACTGTTAAAACATTCACTGGCCCCTTATCACTGGCAGCATAGCAAAAACATTAGATGAAGAAAATCAGTTTTGTCCTTGCCCATAATCAACAGTTTTATTCTATCACTTGAGCTACTCAAGTAGCACATACTTAGGTTGAGTAGCATGTACTTAGTTCAGAAATAATTGACTGAAAAGTGTACTAACAATAATGTACTAGGGCAGTTTTTTTCACAATGGCTGTAAACTTTTTGAGGGCCATGAAATTTAGACCAGCAATCAAATACATAAACAGCAATGTTCCCATCTATTCTGTAGCTATTTGATACATTCAGGACCATGAACAGCAGTCCAGCCCTTTCAATTAGGACTTTACCATGCTCCTGCCCAGCTCTGAAAGTGTGAGGTTAAGTTCCTTATCATCTCCTTTTGGGTACACTGAAAAGAATTTCCATATTTAAATCATTAAATGCAGCTAAGAAATCCTGATCTGTGTGTGGTACAACTCTTGTTTGGAGAGCAATGAGCTCACTTTTTCATTTAAGGAAGCTAAGGGGAAATAAGTGTCATTACCTTTCGGATGCCTTCTTTCTTCACAAATACACAAGTTCCAGAATTGTAGAGACTTTGTCTTCTTTGTCTTGTTTCTTGCTGTATCTCATTGCTCAGTCAATAGTGTGAAATGCAGACTGTTGAATAAATGATTCATGTGGTGCCTCTCTGGTAAAAATCTCTCGTTAGTAAGCATGACAAAAACAACAACAAACAAACAAGTTGTTAAGATTTGCTCATTAGAATGCCAGTGATGAGAATTTGAAAATTGATGTGACTTTTGTAGCCAGCTTCATTCAAATTAAAGTTCAACAGAGAGCTCATAAATTCCACATAACCAATAATCTATTGGGCTCCTAATTCATAAATTCAGTGAAACCATTTTGTATAACTAAAATGCTTCTGAAGAAGAACGCCATTAAAAATACATATTCTCAAAGATTTATATCTGTGAAGCAGAATAAAAACATATTATTTAGACAGTATAAATATAAGAAGATAAGTAAGATGCATGGCAGTGTATCATGTCATGAAATGTTTAGACCTCTACATGGTGCAGAGATGGGGTAGGAATTTATGTGCTAGAAGAACTGCACTCATGCCACTGACATGCATCATTGGAGAATGACTGCAACTATGAAATAGGTAGTGATGACTAAAACAACCCAGTATGTTTCACAATAAGGAGAAAAAAAAATTCAAGACAATGTTAAAACACATAATACATTTTTTAATATCCAGGGGAAAATAACTACTAGGCTAGTAACTGGAAGCATTACACATAAAGATTAGAAATAATCTGGACATAACTAGTCATCTAGTCCTAAGTTCACAGTTACCATGGACTCAATACTAGTCCTTAGCATCTTGAAAATAAAAAGATTATTAATATATACAGTCTCTTTCCATTAATATTTATGGCATTTTTCTACTCTAACCTAGAGAATTTCACAGCAGATCTAAACAATAAAATGTAGAAGGATTTGTTGTTTTTTGTTTTTTTTTTCTGATATAGGACCTATGGTGATTTGGGGTGGTGGGAAGATGGATAGTCTGCTTACCTTACTAACAGTGGCTTCGAGGGCCTTTATAAACTCTGATGAAATATGGCTTTGGAAATGCTGACTGTAGCAATTCTGGATGAACGTAGCCACCATACACCCTTCTTACAACACACAAAAACACACACTTCTCCTGAAAAAAAAAATTGCTGTTTTTTAAACCATGTAAGGTGCATTTTTCATAGAATAAAAATATACTCTATATAGAACAATCTCTGGTTGAAAGTTAAAAAAATACCAGTTGATCTTTTATTGACCTGAAACTACTTTCATTGTTTTATTTTTCTTCAGAGCTACTTATACACAGCCAAAACAATGTTTTAGAAAAAAAAACACACAAATTTAAAAAAAAAAATGTCAGTTAGGTCACATGCAAACGATTTAATCCTTCAAAGATCATACATGTTTTGCATGGGCTTCCATCAGATTTTTCATTCCAAACAGATTTCTATGTGAAAGCACTGCTGTTATTCACTGGTTGATTCCAACTCCAGTGAACACAGCCCACACTGGTAATCATCTCTGCATGCATTCATAGTACTCAGTTGGGACAAAATGAGCATTAACTCCCAGGAAGAAGGAAAGAAATACCCACACCACTTCTTACAGAAGACAATGACTTCACTGGTCAGTGAAAAGAGCCAACATTCCATTTTCCAGCTTACCAGCAGGGGGCCGTGCAAGAAGCAGCATAAAACTCGCAGACAGGAGAACTTAACGATTTGAATACTTGGCGTTGAAGTCAACTATAATGGACTAGATTTGTATCTGGATTCTTCCATTTTATCTCTGGGATCATTTAGGTCTCATACCTCCATCTCTGTATCTGAAAATTAGATGATAATAGCACCCAATTCCTAAATTGTGAGTATTAAATGAGATCATGTATTTAAAAACATAATGTGGTACAGTGCATGACACATAATGAATATTTCTAAAAGATAGCTCTAAATTTTAGCAGACTTAACTGTGCCATTCATCAGCAGTGTGATTTTTAGCTGTTTGGTAACAACAGGCAGATTAATGAACCTTATTCAGGGCCAGAGTCTACACTAAGACTTTTATTTGGATTAAATTAACATAAAATTAAATGTGTAACATAAACAAAATTTCTTTTCTTATTGTTCAGTTGGAGAAAATGAAGGCTCAAAGAGGTTAAGTAATTGACCTTAGATGACAGATCGGGTATGAAGTCACAAATTTGAATCCAGGCTGTATGTTAGAGCCCATTCAGTTACCAAAACATTCCCCACTATCAAAATAGAGATAAGAGAAAAGGATGAAGAAGAAAGTGATTCCTACTTGTAAGATATACAGAAAAGAGAAGGGATCAGAAACTTCCTGGATGTCTATTATCATGTGTTTAACTCTATGCTCATTGATGTGTACAATTCATTTTCAAAATCCTTAAGACGCTATTATATCTGTTTTTAATTATAAGAAGGTATTTAATATGTAAAAATATATAAACAATAACTTTTTAAAACACCTGCCTCAAGAAAGAACACATAGCCAACAGAATACATGCCCTGAAAACTCCATAAACGCACTCCTTTCCCTCAGTCCTTGTCACAAGTAAGCAATATTCAAACTTCAGTTTTTATATATCCATCAATTTTTTATGCTTTTGCTATATGTGTTTATCCCAAACAATATAAAGCAATGTTTACTACATTTTAATTTCCGTATGTAGCACTGCAATTTATGTATTCTTCAGAAAATTGCTTTTTCACTCAAATGTATGCTATGATGTTTATCCATTTTTATATGTATAACTCTAGCTCCTTCAATTTCACAATTTTATATTATTCAGTTTTAATAAAACATCACATTTTATTTATCTATTCAATTTTAAGAAAACATCTCAGTTTATTTAACCATTTTTCCGGTTGAGGCTTTTCCCCCCATTACTACACATAGTGTTTCTCTGTGTGTTATCTACATAGTACACAGGTGCCTGTGTGGAGGTGTGCTGGACTTTCCTTGGAACATATACAGAGAAACTGAATCCCTATATGGGTAATAAATATCTCAACCATAGTAGTTATTGACAAACATTTTACTTCTTCAACTTTACTAGGGATTACCAAATTGTTCTCCAAAGTAGGTACATTAATTAATAAGTGTTTCTCTTTGTTCCACATACTCCAACAATTGGCATTTTCAAACTGACATTTTTGCACATCTGATGGGTATACATTAGAATTAAATTATGTTTAAATGTGATTTCATGTATTACTAGTGAGATGGAATACACATTGTAGGTTTATTTGGTATTCAACTTTTCCTGTACATTTCTGCTCTTACATCTGTCAATTATTTTAGTTAGACTATTACGTTTTTCTTATCAATACATTGGGGTTCTTTTTATTATGGATATTGATCCTTTGTTAATTATTTGTATGGTTAATGTTTTCTTTCAGTCTTTGAACTTTTTTATTTTTAATGTTTGTTGATAAACTTAGTATTCAAATATATAAATCTTTATGGTTTGTACTCATTGTGTCTTATTTCAAAGCCATTTCCTGTGCAGAGGTCATAAAGATTATTTCCTATATTTTTTTCTAAAAATATTAAAATTTGATTTTCATATTTAGATCTTTAATCCACATAGAATTCATTTGTGGATATGATATGGGTTAGGAATCCTACCTTGTCTATTTCCACATGGGTTTTAAATGGCTATGCTGCCCAAGGTGAGACCAGGGCAGTAAGTAAAGGCCAAATGTAGGAGAACTCCACATTTATCATGCTTATCATGCCAAGGAGACTGTATTTTATCCCAAGGCCAATGAGAAACATCACAGCATGATGTAAACAGAATAGTAGTTTTTACCAGATGGGTAAAAGAGAGAGTAATAAGGAGGCAGTTGTGTTGTGCAGGTAACAGGGGTCTGACCTAAAGCAGGGATACAAAAATCATCATTATCACTGCCACGACGTACACTGGGACTTACCAGCTGCAAGGGCCTATGTGTTGTGAATACTCCAACTTTGGAGCTTTTCACCATCTTCTGTAAATATTTATTTGTATGTCTGTCTTTTCCCCATAAAGCAGAGTTCCCAGAGGAGAGGGAAAAAAAACATCTAAAGTAGCTCTGGATCTAGTTCAGAGAATTAAAATCTTTTCTCCAATTATCTCTGTTTACCCTGCTGTTCAAGCATAAAAAAATTAAAAAAAAAAAAGGCAGGGTGGGAAAATTTGAGGAATTTATGACAATGACTACTTTTGATAGAACATAAGGAAGCCACAGATGATAGTGTATTTTTTCAGACTTAGTAACATCTGGAGACAGTAACCACCCCTAGGTCTGAAAGAGCAAGAAGAGGAAGGGTAATGGAACCGAGAGAAAGAGGAAGAGCTGGGTGAGAGCTTACCTCTCAGGAGTCGTGACTTTGACAACTTGTGAACTGAGAGAAGCCAAACTAAAGGGCTCAGATACGAAGGATCTGGGTTAAGAATACCCTGATTTTATTCTTCCTCTTTCCTCTGCTGCACGGCCAGTGCCCACTATCGTAAAACTCTGTAGGAAGCTAGAGCGCAAAGGAGCCTGTTGATGCCATCCACACCAATCAACCTTGGAGGCACAGGGCAAGACGGGCAAGAGTGGAGAGGAGGCCTGGAGGTGTCCAGAGATGTATCCTCTGCAGACTCTATAAGATAAATGGAACCTGTATGTTTATGGTACAAATGCAACTCAAGACTGTACTCTGGTTCTCCTTCCAGCTAGGTTCCATGCTCTGAGTGCTAACCCCAACATTCAGTGCCGAAGGATTCCAACAAACATTGTTTAATCAATTTTTATAACACAGTGGCATGAAAATATGTTTTCCATTCTTTCTCTCATTTAGTCCTCTTAGGAATCCACTGTCTTAGATCATCTGCATGTATGTGTTACATACAAGGGAGCAATAAGAGAGGAGAGATTACTGAGAACAGTTACAGGAAACCAAACAGATTTTAAGTAACTTGGAAAGGCCACACACCCGGCTCACTGGAGAGGAAGCTACCCCAAAGGAGCAATAGCATTTCTTAAGACCCCAAAGGAGCAATAGCATTTCTACTGCACTGTAATTGGCAGGTCAGAGCAGTTGCCTTAGAAGGGAAGATGCTAGAAAGACTGCCCTGTGGTCTGTGCAATCGTATTTGTAATTAGGCCACAGAACATCCAGGCCACACTTCAGCTTATACCTACAACCATAGTAAAGCTACTTTCCAAAGCAGAAAGTACACCTTTACCTTGAAAAACTGGTTATTCTGAAAACAGAATGGTAAATAAAGTTGAAGAGGTCGGTGCTAATTAAATTCTGAAAATATCATAACCTGAACAAATAACAGACATTTTTTATCCTCATTTATTACAAAAGGACTGCCGTTCGAATAAATAATAGATGGCAATGATGCAGCACTTTCAAGACTCTCTTTCCATGTTTGAAAGATTAGAGTCACCGTAAGTGATAAATATTACAAATATGCCTATGAAGAAAAAGATAAATATTAAGATTGCAAATTGAAGAAATTAAAACTCTGTATTAAGGGAAATAAAAACACTGGAGTCTCTTTTCCCTTCAGATAAAGTAATTGTGAAATATGACAATCGGAGCAGGATATAATGTGCAATTAGGCAATAAGAGGAAAACAACTAATTCCAGAGGGATAAATTTAAAGTAAAATTAGAGCTTAAGACAAAACAATTAATTATAAGGAATTATTTGGAGGCTAAAAGTATTGTTTTAAATAATATGCTTTTCATGAAAAATTAACATACCACAAAGATAAAGCTTTTTTTTTTTTTAAAGCAAAGGTTCTACAGAAGAATAATCAGAAAATAAGAACCAGGGAGCTTAGTAACAAGTATATCGAATAGATAAGGTTAATGGAGGTTCCAGTACTGGCTTAAAGGCAAATACATCTGTTTTGTATTTCTCTATTATCGGTAGCAGTTTCTGTTAGGCCATGATTAAAGCTCTAACAGAATGCTTACGATTCCCTTCGCTGGTTAGGTATTTATTTCAGGAAAGACTTTGTTTTGTATAACCTTCATTATCCTTTGTTAAACACTGCCACTAAATAAATTTTCCCTATTTTTACTGCTTGCTTAATCCCTGTGTTTCCATGCAGATAAATCTCATATAATTAGCTTGAGCTTTGGAAAATCGTGTTGCCTGACACACATGAAATGAAGTTTTATGCCATGCCAGAGGAACTTACAACCTGTTGTGGGAATAGAAATGTTTTATTTGGGAGTCCCTTGCCCATGGCTATACATGAAATGAAGAGAGAACAGAAGACATTATTCAACTCTAGAAATTTTCCCAGTCAAAACAAAACAAAACAAAACAAAAGGTAGAATGTTTATTTTCATTCATTTTCCTTGGTATCTTACCGCTAAAATATATCATTTTGGCTATGATGTAATTATGCTAGCAAAATTCTTTTCCTGATATTCAGGAAAAGAATTGGTCAAAATATGCAAGTTCGGTATGTCTGCTCAGAGCCTGGCACTCATGGATAATTGTATTAAGAAAAAGGAAAGATAATGATATCAACTCTTTGAAAGCATTCAGTAATAATACTTTTACCTTCTGGGTTCAATATCCCAATGGTGCATTTTTTTCATCCTCATTGTAGAATTGGTTAGCTGCAGGAATTCACTGTCCTGGAGCATAAGCTGAATATCTGAGGGACAGAATATCAAGTTCAAAATATTAGGTGATAGTAAACACATACACACACCCACATACACACTCACACACATATATTCACACACAATGTACACAAGGCATCAAAAACAGGGCAAAAACAGTGGACACTTGATTCAATCATTCAGCTCTACCAAATCATGTACAAAAAATATTAATAACAGGCTGGATGTGCACTTTTCCATGACCTGGAGATTTGGTATAAAAGAGATATACAACATAAGGTAAAAATAGAAAATAAATTTCAGAACAAAAGACAGAATCTTTGCTTCGGTTATTTGATTGCTAATGTTACTTGGTTTACATTACCTAAATCAGTCATCCCCTCAAGGGTGGCAACCTGCCTCTGCAGCACCAGCATCACCGGGAACTTGTTCAAAAAACAAATTCTTGGGGCAACTCAAACCGCTTGAATTAGACACTCCAGGTGTGGGGCCCAGCAATCTGAGTTTCAGCAGGTCCTCCATGAGGTTCCAATGTGGGCTCAAGTTTGAAAACAGCTCATCCTGATAATCTCCAGATAACTTGGTGTGTGTTACAAGTACACATTGCCCTGTAATAAAGCATCCATTATTTTAAAAGACATGGAATATGATATTTTGGGAGATGGAGGTCTTAGGTAAACAGCAAATGAAGAGGTGAGGCAAACTGTATTTTACATGCTAGGTTGTTATTTTTACATTTTGCACTGGAGAATTAGATACAACCACTATGTCTGTGCAACTCTGTCTTCTGGTAACTATCCAGGGAAGACGATGCAAGCCAGAACAATAAGAGTTCTTGCCTACGATTCTTCTAATGGAAACTGCAATGAGAAACTCTCCTCGTTGATTTGCTGAGCTAAAGGGATGTGAGTTGTCCTCAGCCATGTTCCTTGTTATGAGGTTTTATTTGTAATATGATGCTCCTAAATCTCTATGTCCAGTGCAGACTCCTTCTTTGAACACTAGACTCTGATGGCTGCAGTCCTCTTATCTTTCCTTTTATGGTTGATGAACATGTTGAACTGGATCCTTGGTTTCTCCCAATCATGCTCCTCAAACCTACTCCTCCATCACATTTTCCCATCTCAGTAAATGGCCCAAAAAACCACCCATCTACCCACCTGTCTGCTCAGGGAAATACCTTGTGAAATGCATTGTTTATTTCTCTCTGAGCTCCTACATCCAATCCATCTCCAAGTCCCTTTAGCTCTACTTTCAAAATACTTCCTGAGTAATGTCTTGCCAAGTTTACAGCTTTCACCTGAGCACATGCTGCTGTAATTTCTCAGTAGGATTGAAGTGTCTGCCTCCCGGCTGGTTCCCCTGCTTCCTCTTTTGACCTCACACATTCTATTCTTCACTAGAAAGATATTTTTAAACCTTAAACCTGATTCTTTCAGCTTCTGATTAAAATATTCTAATGGTTTCTTGTTAAAACTAAAAGAAAATCTACACTCCTTATCAAGAGCTATGAAGCCCTCCTAGATAACAGGTCTTTGTCTATTCCACCTCTACCTACCACTTTCCCTGGAGATTTCTCTGCTGTACTCAGATGAGCTGTGTCTCTGCCCCTTGCATAGGCTAAGACCATTTTCATGTTAGTGTCTTTGTATATACTAAGCCTTCCTCCTGGAAAGGTCTTGCCTCAGATCTCTAAATGACTGCTTCTGTGTAGTGCTCCAGGTTCTCAACGCAAACATCACCACTTCAGAAAAGTCTTCCCTGACCACTCTATTTAAAGTAATCCACTCCCTTCCTCCAGACACAGTCCATTACCTTATCCTGCATTACTTTTTGTAGAATATTTTACTGCTTGAAATTAGATTATGTATGACCTTATCCTGCATTACTTTTTGTAGAATATTTTACTGCTTGAAATTAGATTATGTATGAATTTATTTTTTACTTAAACTCTGCCTTTGCCCTCTATAAAAGGCTCTAGAGGCTGCAGAGCTCTGTCTACTCATGCATGGAGCTTGCCTGACTTGAGTACCACTCTATACCCAGACCTTAACAGAGTGCCTCAGACATAAGTAGATGCTCATTCAATTTTTACAGAATTAATTAAAGAAATCAATGTGGGATAAACTCAAATGCAGCAGGAAGAACCAAGTCCATATGAAGGCAGAGAGTGAGAAAGAAACTTGATGTCATTCAATCTCTTGGATCCATCCTACCCAAGGTCTTCCCTATTTTTCCCCTTTCCATAGTTTGGTCACGTGAACTGGCAAAAATGAACAAGCAAACAAGGCATGATTTAGTTTGAATTGGTTTTCTACCTCTTACAATAGAAAGAGGTTTTGACTGATGTAATTGCTTACCCACATAAATTTTAGGGACAAAAATAACTAAATCTGCATGGGAAAATTCCTTGGGCTCCTTACACATCTTGGAAAGTGTAACTGCATGTGACAAGAAGAGGATTTAGCCAGAACAGTGTAGAAATGTCCAGCCTTGAGCTCTGCCTGTGTGATGAGGAATGGAAGTTCAGCTGTGGTCTGCTCACCGAGACCAATAACTTCGGGCCAAATTCAGCTTATTAATGCAGCAAATCGTTATTGAGATTGCCAGAAGAACCTTTCCCAAAACAATTAGACTGAATAAATATTAACTTCAAGTGGTCACGCACAGTCAAGGTCGTGGTGGCCTTTTCAAAACTAATGTATTTTGCTCTGTCATAAAATTATTAGATTTGTTGAATTAACAGTAATCTTTTTTTTTGTCTAAATGGAATTATAGAGGCAAAGCAATATCTGACTTATTTTAAATTAGTGGATTTCATATTTTTATACTCTATTTTAAAAGATAGCACCCCTGCTCATTCATCCCCTCCAAATACAAATTTGCCGAACTGTCAGAGCCTCTGACCTCTTGCTACCATCACTACACGAAATGCCCTCTGTCTCCTTTTTCATGAGTGTTCCCTGCTCATCCCTTAAATAGTAGCTCTAAGGCCTTTCTTAACCATCCTAACTAGAACTCCCTGTTATTGTTTGCTTTAGCTGCCTCATTCTTTTCTTCATAGAATTTGCCACAATTTATAATTACTTTATTTACTTGTGCACTAGTCACTGTAACATGTGAGTACAATAGGTAAAAATTCCTAACCTCCAGGAAGTTTACATTATAGTTGGGGAAGGAGGACAGTAAACAAATAAATCAGTGGAGCATATACTATGTTGGAAGGTAATAAGTCATATGAATAAATATAAAAACTGGAAAAATATAGGGCACAATGAAAGGCAGGGTTCCATTTCAAACTAAGAGGTCAGAGAAGCCCTCATTGAGAAGGTGACATTTAAACAGAGATTTAGAAGAGATGAGATGATAAATTCTGTAAATTTATTGGAAAAGAACATTCCGGGCGGAAGGAACAGCTAATGTGAAATCCTTAAATTGAATTCAAAGAAGAGGTCAATCTGATGATAAGTATTTGGAACTGACAGCATATAAACAGTATTTAAAATTAAGGGATGGAAAGACATCAACTAAATAAGAAGTGAGATGGGGAAGAGGCGTTCAAGGACAGCAGTGGGGCTTTTCCAGGGTTAAGGGGGTGGGAGGAGAGAGCAGCAACTGAGGCAGGAGGAAAGTCTCTCAGGATGGTGGCCTGGAATCCAAAGAACAAAGCGTTTCATCTCCCATCTTGCTCATACCGACCCATTTCAACAATGTAGCCAGAGATCCAGAGATCCTTCTAAGCAAAAATCTGATCATATTATGTTCCTCCTTAAGACATTTTGTGGCTCAGCACTGCCTCCAAAATACAGTCTTCCTAACGCGGCTTACAAGGAGCTTCGTGAGCTGAATTCAAGTCACTTCTCCAATCTCATCTCTCACTGCACACGTCTTTCATTCATTCACTCCTTCAACAAACTGATTAAACACCTCTTACCTCCTAAGTACTGTCCTAGGCACTGAGGAGACAATAATGTAGAAGACATATGAGGTCTCTGCCCTCATAGAACTCACATTTTATCAGGGGAAACATGATAACTATATAAACAGGTAAAGGACGTGGATGCTAAGCTCCATGAGAGCAGGAACATTATCTGTTTCGTTCACTGCTCCATCCCCAACAGCAAGA
>VBSM01003190.1:9233267-9316760 GCA_008086735.1 Cheirogaleus medius | reverse complement strand
TGATAGAATCTTCCAAAACTGAGATTCAGAGGAAAAATAAAAATGCCAACAACACGAAACAGAATATTCAGGAACTGTGCAACAACTACACAAAGTGTAACGTATGTGTAGTGGAAATACAAGAATAAGAAAAAGATCAGTAGCAATATTTGGAGCCATAATGACTGACAATTTTTTCCAATTAATGTCAGACACCAAAACACAGTCCGGGAAGTGCAGAGAACACCAAGCAAAATAAACGCCAAAAACAAACAAAAAGCCATACCTAGGCATGTCACATTCAAACTTTAGAAAGTCAAAGATAAAGAAAAAATGTTTGAAAAAAGGCAGAGGGGAAGAAAGCACCTTATCTATATAAGAGTAAATATAAAAAATACATCTGATTTCTCCTCAGAAACCATGCAAGCAAGAAGAGCATGAAGTGAAATATTTAAGTCTTTGAGAAGAAATCCTGTACCCTAAAAAAATGATCCTTCAAAAGTGAAGAAGAAATAAAACCTTTCTCAGACAAAAAAAAATAAAAGATTCAAATAGACTCTGACTCTTCTAACATAAGAGACAAAATGTCTAGGATACAATAGGACATCACCTGTCATACCAAAAACCAAGAAAATTACAACTTGAATGAGAAAAGACAACTGATGATAACACTAAAATCATATCCTAAGAGCAATTTTAAATCCACCATCATTAAAATGATTAAACAATCAATAACAAGTTCCATTCAAACAAATAAAAAAATAGAAAATCTCAGAAAATAGATTTTATAAAAAAGAACTGAAACTTAAAAATAGTGCAATAGAAATTAAAAACTTACTAGATGGATCCTATTGTATAATGGAGTTGACAAAAGATAAGGTCAGTACATTTGAGGATAGAACAACAGAATTTACCCCATCTGAACAACAGAGACAAAATAGATGGAATAAAAACAAAGAGACTTTTGGGACAATAATGAAAGATTCAACATTTGTACCATCAGAATCCTGCAAGAAAAAAGGAAAGAGAGTAAAGCTGACAGAGTATTCAAAAAATAATGGCTGGAAACTTTCTAACTTTGATGAAAGATGCAAGATTTAAAGAACTGAATAAACAGGATTTCCATGGCAAGACACATCATAATTAAATTTCTGACAACTGAAGACAAAGAAAAAAATCTTGAAAGCAGCCAGAAAAATAGTACATTATTCAGGGGGGAAAATTGATTCGAATGATAGAATATTTCTCCTCTGAAACTATGAAGGCCAGAAAGAACTGGCACAAAGTTTTTCACATGCTGAGAGTAAAGTCAACTATAAACTCCATTGCCAGCAAACTATGCCTTGGGAAATTAGGTGGAAATAAAGGCTTCTCAAATGAAGGAAAATTAAACTAATCTGTTACTAGCAAACCTACCCTTAAAGATTTTCTGAAATAAGTTCTTTAAAGAGAAGAGAAATGATAAAGAATCTTGGAGAACCAGAAAGAAAGAGACACAATGAAAAAAAGCAGAAATATGGATACATAAGAGATTCTCTTTTTCTCAGGGACATGATAAATCATATTTGATGATTGAAACAAAAATTACAACAGCATCTTATATTCAGTACTATAATATTTAAAAAGGGAGAAGACTTTAGAGTACAAGGCTTTTGCTAGACATAGACAGGCTTAGTCTACAATTTATCTTGAAAAACACAGTCCCTAGAATATATAAAAGTATAATATATAGAGTTATGGTGAAACTTAACCTTAGGCAAAGTGATTCCTATTATTTTATTCTTCTAAATATTTTCATGTATTCTAGAACTGTGTTTTTAAAAATATTGCTCTGCAAAAGATCTTATTGAGAGAATAAAAAAACAAGCTTCAGACTGGAAGAAAATATTTGCAAATCACATATTTGACAAAGGATTAGTATCTATAATATACAAAAAACTTTCAAAACCCAACAATTGAAAGCGTTCACACAAAGATCGAGAACAAGGTAATGATGTTCCCTGTCACCACTGTTTTTAAACATCCTACTGGAAGTCTTAGCTAATGCAACATGAGCAGAATTGGAAATAAATGGTATACAGATTGGGAACGAAGAAATAAACCGTATTTGTTTGCAGATAGCATGATAATCTATGTAAAAAATTCCAAAAGAATAGCCAAAGAACCTTTGGAAAGAGACAATTATAATCACTTGCTAATTAATGATTATAGCAAGGTTGTAGGATATGGGCATTAGGTTAATACACAAAAGTCAATTGCCTATTTATGAGAAATGAACAAATAGAATTTGAAAATAGAAACATCATTTGCATCAGCACCTCCCAAAATGAAATAGGTATAAATCTAACAAAATATGTACAAGACCCATATAAGAAAAACTACTAAACTCTGGTGAAAGAATTCAAAGAAGGACTGAATATTATAAATGGAGAGATTTTTATGTTCATGGATAGGAAGACTCAAATTGCCAAGATGTCAGTTCTTCTAGGCATGATCTATAGATTCAATGTAATCCCAATCAAAATGCCATGAGTTATTTTGTATATATTGACAAACTAATTCTAAAATTTATACAAAGAGGCAAAAATACCCAGAATAGCCAAATCAATATTGATGGAGGACAAAGTCAGAGGACTGACACTACCCAACTTCAAAACTTAATTTAACATTGTACTAATCAAGACAGTGTGATTATGGCAAAATAATAGACAAATAGATCAATGGAACAGAATAGAGAGCTTAGAAATAGGCCCACATAAATATAGTCAGCAAGTCAAATAGATCTTTGACAAAGGAACAAAGGCATTCCAATGAAGCAAAGATAGTTTTCAAATATGCTGATATCCACATGCCAAAAAAAATGAATATAGGTGTAGATGTTGCACCACTCAAAACAATTAACTTGAAGTGGATCACAGAGCTACAAGTAAAACATAAAATTATAAATCTCCTTGAGATAATCGGGGGAAACCTAGATGACCTTGGGTATGGCAATGACTTTTTAGATACAAAACCAAAGGCAGGATTCCACGAAAGATAGAATTTTTAAACTGAACATCATTAAAATTAAAAATTTCTGCTCTGTGAAAGACAGTGTCAAGTGGATGGGTAAATATGCCACAGATTAAGAGAAAGTATTTGCAAAAGACACATCTGATAAAGGACTATCCAAAATATAGAAAAAACTCTTACAACTAAACAATAAGAAAACAATCTAATTTTAAAACGGGTAAATGAACAAGATACTTCACCAAAAAAGATATACAGATGGCAAGAAAGCATATGAAGAAATGCTCAACATCATACACCATTAGGTAATCACAAATGGAAACAACAATGGGATGTCACTACATACCTATTAGAAACGCCCAAATCCAAACATCAACAGCACCAAATTGTGGCAAAGACGTGGAACAACAGGAACTGCTACCCATTGCTGGTGTGAACACGAAATGATAGAGCCACTTTGGAAGACACTTTTAGCAGTTTCTCATAAAACTAGTCATATTCTTACCATACAGTTCATCACCTGCACTTCTTGGTATTTGCCAAGTTGAACTGAAAATTTACGTCTACACAAAACCTGCACAGAGGGGTTTATAGTAGCTGCTTTATTCACAACTATTTAAACTTGGCAACCAAGATGCCCTTCAGTAGGTGAATAGACTGTGGTGCATCCAGTCATTCTTCCATGTTAAAAAGAAATGAGCTATCAAACTATGAAAAGTCCTAGAGGAGCCTTAAATGTGTGGTATTAAGTAAAAAGAGCCGATCTGAAAAGACTCCATGCTATATGATTTCATCTACATGACACAGGCAAAACTATGGAGAAAGGAAAAATATCAGAGGTGATCAGGGGTTAGCAGGGAAGGAGAATTGACTAGGAAGAACATAGAGGATTTTTAGGGAGTTGGAACTATTCTGTAAGATATTACAACCATGGATGTATGTCATTATGTATTTGTCCAAACCCTTAGAACGTACCATACTATGAGTGAACTCTAATGCATAGTTTGGGCTTTGGGTGGTAATGTGTCAATATAGGTTTGTTGTTGCAAGAGTCTTACTGTGGCATTGGATTTCAATAGTCGGGGAGGCTACAGGTACGTGGGGACAGGGTTATGTGGAACCTCTGTACATTCCATTTGATTTTGCTATGAAACCTAAAACAGCTCTAAAAAATGAAGTTTATTAATTTAAAAATCTCCCACAGTTAAAAAAAAATCAAACATTCCAGTTAGAAAGTGGGAAAAAGATTTAAAGACATGCCCAAAAGAGTCTATATAGATGGCAAATAAGCACAAGAAAAAAAGTTCAATGTCATTAGCCATTAGCAAATTAAAACCACCATGAGCTATCACTACATACCAGTTAGGCTGGCTAAAATAACAAATAATAAAGCACTAAATGTTGGTGAGAAGGTAAGTGATTTGATCATCACATATTGTATACAGGTATCAAAATATCACTCTATATGACATAAATATGAACAATTATTGCATATCAACTAAAAGTAAAAAGAAAAAAATGAAACTGGATCCATGATACATTGCTAGTGATAATGTAAACTGATATGACACTTTGGAAAACATATATAGTGTGTTATGTTATTAAAAAACTAAATATGTACTTACCATATGACCCAGCAACTACACTCTTGGGCATTTATTCCAGAAAATTACCTGTAAACCTCACACAAATGTGAGGTTGTACAATGATGATCAGGGTGGCTTATTTGTAATAGTAAAAACCTAAAAACAATGCAGAAGTCCTTCAACAGAAGAATGGTTTGCTCAAACTATGGTACATCCATGTCATGGAATAGTAATCAACAATATAAAGGAACAAACTATTGATGCACACAGCAGCCTGAATATATCTCCAGGGAAGTGTGTTGAATTTAAAAAGCCAATTCTAGAAGCTATACATTGTATCTATTGCATTTATATACTTTTACTGAAATTAGACAATGTTAGATATGGAGACCATATTAGTGGATGCCATTGGTTAGGAATGGGAGAGAGGGCATAGGTGGGATATGGGCATGGTTGTGAAGGGTGATATGAAGGATTCGTGTGGTGAAGAAACTGTTCAATATCTTGAATATGGTGGGAGATACAGAAACCTACACATGTGGTAAAACTGCATACAACTAAATACCCACACAATGAGTACAAAACGAGAAATTCTGAGTAATACTATAGATTATATTAATGACAGTACACTAGCTATGATATTGTAGTACAGTTTTGCAAAATATCACCTTTTTAGAGAAGTGAGTAAATATTACATTGGATCTCTGACCATTCTTACAAATGTGTATCAATTTGTAAATTTCAATAAGAAATAAACTAGTAACTAAGCTTATAAACTAAAAACAGAAAGTGAAAAAAAGGAAAAACCGGTAACATCAAGTTCTGATGCTGTTTCTTATTATACCACCTCAGCTTTATAAGTCATTTTCCAAAGCTTGCAGATCCCCTAAGTCACAGCTCTACATAAATGTCAACATCATTATCCTGAAATGTAAGCCAGACACTGCAATATTTTTCTTAACATCTCCTTTTTCATTACCTTTACATTCCAAGATGAGAAAAAGATATTTATAATGCATGCATATAGCAAAGAATCTGCTTACACAATATATAACAAAACTTCTTCATATCAATAAGAAAAAAAAAGCAACTCATCAATATAAGAAAAATTACTGAACAGGAATACAGAAAATAGGATATCCACATGGATAAACATGTGAAAATTGCCCAAACTAGTCATTTGGAAAAGATTTACAGCCACAAGGATATACTATTGCACACCCATAAACTTGGAAGCTTAAGCTAATACTTTGAGAAATATATGAAGTGATAGAAACAGGGAATAAACCACAGGACTCACTGAAGGTTGGTAATTTAATTACAGACACTGCATAAAGTTTGATTCCAAAAGCTACACACTCAGTTTTTTCTTAGGCTGAAAAAATAATAAACTCTCTCCTACAGAAGGGAATAGCAAGAAAACTTGACTCTAACAACCTTGACACTTAGTGGACAAAAACAATTCCTTGGTAAATAATAACCAAGAACTGGCCATCACCATGATTTGAAATCAATGTTTTTAAAATTCATAATACATGTGTGGTCTCAAATAATGAAAACAAAATTTGTTTAAAGTGGTTCCCAGATGTCAGGGCTATAGATGACAGGCAGAAGCAAACTGAAAATTAGAGGAACTCAACTTCAAGCACATCTCATAAAATTTTGACTGATAAATTAGTGAGGAAAAATGCACAGCTTAAAATATCACAGAATATAGAATCTATGCAACAAAAACAAATAGAATTAACAGTAGAGGGAGATGAAAAAAATTTTAGTTATTGATATTATCAGGCACTAGATGTAAAGAAACTATACTTAATATATTTAAAGAAGTAAAAAGTAAATATACAAACAAAAGCAAGCAAATTTGAAAAAAACCAAACAGAATATAAGAAATAAAAACATAATAATTGTAGTTAAAACTTCAACAAGTAGAACAAAGAGCACATTAGATTCAGTTGAAGGGAGAATTTGTAACCTGGAAGACAAGAAAAAGCAGTCTTGTAGATTTCAGGACAGGAAGACAAGGAGATGAAAATATAGATTATATTTTAAATGACAGAAACTAGAACCGGAATTCTAACATTTGCCTGATCTAAGTTTAAGGAAGAGAGAATGAAAAAATAAGAAAATAGTTGAAAAGATATCAGCCAGGATATTTCCAGAATTCTTGAAAGAAACTAATCCTTAGAGCAAGAAGATTGATCCCATTTAATGCCCCAAAGGTAAATAACAGGAACTCCAAACATTGACATAATACAGTGAGATTTCAGAAGATACAACAAAGAAAAAAGCCTTAAAAATAGCCACAGACAAAAGACAATAACATTAAAATACTGACAACTGTAATACATAAACTGATGAGAGGGTGAAAATATTAGCTGACAGCAAGTTAAGTAACCACTAAAAGAATGGAAATGGAGCCCAGAACATTCAAATATTTAGAATAGAAAAATAGGAAGGACTTGCTTCTTAACTGCGGAGGCAAATGGTCAGCAGACTGTTTTCAGCTCTTAGCTTCCCTGGGGGCTGCCTTCACGAAACAGCACCATCTCTACTGAGGTTGCATCCTTCTCTAGTCAGCCCGCATGGGAAGGGAATGAGGTGGAATAAAAAGGCCTACAGTGTTGGTCTAACACAAGATTATCTGACAGACAAAACTCACTCCAGAACTCCCAGCTGGCTGTCTTTGACTTTCTCTGGACTGCTTGTACTTCAACTCTCTTCTCTGCCCAACCCTGCTTCTCCCTTTCTTCTTTTCATATGTGTTCATCCCTAATAAATTTCTTGCACCCAAACTCTGTCCCAGTATCTCAGACCAGAGAACCCCACTGATAACAGCTGGTACTGGAAGTGATCTTCCAGTAATAAGACGAGATTTTGAAGCCAGCTCACTCAACACCAAGCTGACAATAAGGACCCTTCACTTGTGATTGGTGAAGCAATTTTGCTTCAAGACCCAGTAGGAGAACCATAATTCAGGCCAAAGGGCACTAAAGCAAGGCTATGCCATAAGCAGAAAATCATATGCATATTGAGAAAAAACAACTCTTGGCATGCAACTGAGCACTAGTAAAGATGGAATTTCAAGCCATAAGACCATGTGTCCAGACTGTCAGACTCAAAAACTGATAAGGTCAGGGCAAGAAACAATCCACTGTAAGACAGAAGCGGTACATTCAAGATTGAGCATAAGCAGGATCAGAAGCACAAGCAAGCTTTATAAGCAGCTAACCCAGACACCTGTAGCATCCATGACTTCTGCACTAGTGCCTCTCCCTCAGCCCATGTCTGGGACTACATGGGGATCCCCAGCAACTGATGATGGAAGAGCAAAATGATCCAGTTTTGTATTTAACTGTCTTTAACGTAATTGTCTTAGTATGTGGGTATAAGTTGGAAATGAATGATGGTGGCACTGAGGTCCACTTAAGGGTGGCCTTCAAAGGGTACAAGAGGAAATCTTCTCAACGGGCAGAAGGCTGGGCAATGCACCTGGTCCTTCCGCTAATCAGGAAAGAAAAATAGCCTGAGGTAAGTATATATGCAGTCTCAAGCAAAATAAAAAAATTGTCTGGCCAGCTGGTCAGGAATCTGGAAGGTGGAAGATCAGGAAATCAGGAAAGAGGAAGTCTGGAGTAGAGCCACACGAATTGAACAAATCAATGTGGGTAAAATTTGTGATGATCCCTTTATAATGTACCTATACCTTCCAGCAGTAAAATGGAGTAGGTACTAAAATGTTCTGGTCTGTTGGCATCAGCCAATCTCCGTGATAGACCACTCCAGTACTGACCCAATAGGCATGTGAGTGAAAGTGTCCATAGTAAATGAGATGAGGGCAGGGTTTCTCACAGGCATAACAGCATGAACTCCTGATTACTAAAACTGATTTACTTGTAGCTGTTGTTGAATTTTGAAATTACCAAAAACAGAGGCTAATGCTGAACCCTCGGTATGGTACCCGATTCAAAAAGACCAAGGTACAACTTGGGAGGAAATAGACTATACTGAGCCATTTCCATGATGGAGATGTGCATATGCGGTGCAAGGTGCCGCAAAACCTAGCAGGGAACAACTAATGTATTGCTGGGAGATGAACAGGCATGGCAACAGGTAATTCACAGAAGAGGAAACACAGATGTCTCCAAACACTGTTAGAAAATGAATGTAAATAAAAATAAAAATTCAGTGAAGTGTTATTTCACACTCACCTAATTGTTCCACCTCCCACTCCCCCACCCAAAAAAAAGTATAAATAGATCAACTCCAACAATATCCAGTATTGGTGAGGCTAGGGCAAGTAATATTCTCATATGCTAAAAATAGGGAAAGTCATTTGGTACAACCACTTTGGCAATAGATATAGCATTAACTAGCAGATTATGTAGTAATTGTACTACTAAGTATTCCTTAGAGAAACTCTTGCCCTGGTGCCAGGAAGACATGTACATGAATGTTTATAGCAGCTTTTTTGTACTTGCTTATAATAGCCAAAACCCAGAAAAATTCATTGTCTACCACTTATAGAATAGACAAATAAACTATGATTTTATTAATATAAATAAATATTATACAATAGCAAAAATGAATGAAGTACAACTTCATTCATAGATATAAAAAAATAAAATTCCAAAACAAAAACTATGGCAAATTTTTAGCAAACTACGTATACTATTACTTTATTTACATAATGTTCAAATAGAAAAAATGAATACGGTGATTAGGTATACTAATATATAATTAACATATTGGAGAGTATATATATATATATACAGAGAGAGAGATTATACTACATAATTACGTATTAAAGGGAAAAAAACATAAAGGAAAGCGAAGAAATATATAAAATCAGGCTGTTCATTACCCCTGAGAAGGGAGGAGAGCTATGTGGTTAATAATGGGCACAGAGAGGGATTATATACCGGTAAGCTTTAATACTTAACCTGGCTCGTGGATCACAGTTGTTCATGTTATTCTTTTCACTATTTGTTCATTAATATTTTTTTCCCTGTATGTCTATAATAAGCATTTTAAACACTCTTATATGTATGATATATTTTGTAATAAAAGAATATTTCATAGAAGAATTGAGATTCAAATTCGGGGAGAATTACTCTAGAGCCCATGGTCTTAATCAATAAATATACATATACTAAATTAGTAATTTGATGAAATCCCCTGCTTACATTCACTTTTCTTTCAAATCTATCTTTTGACTCTATGTGTTTATGTGTGATATAGAGCCTAGTTCACAGCCATCAAGGTATGTTTGCATATATAAGTTCAGTGTTTGACGCAAATACTTTTTGTGAATTTTATTTTAATCTTAATAACAAACTTACTTGGTGAATATCACTTTTTTTTCCAATTTATGAAATGAAAAAAGACTGAAGAGGTCACACAGATGTGAAATACTAGATTCAGGATTCAAGCCTTGCTTTGTCTCCAAAATGGGTTCTCTAAGCACCACTAGATATTGCCTCTAAAAAAACAAAGGTTAGGTTTATCTGTCTGGCTGCCTCATCATAGATAAAAGTACTCATACATGTATATAAATAATTCAGCAAATTCAGCACAGGTGACTATTTGAGTTCCTACTTTTCCAGATGAACTCTATTTTGCACAGCCGACTGATATACAAAATGGACAAATTATGAACTCCATCAGACCATGGTCTTTGTTTTCACTTTATTTTTGACAAGCTTTTTGTTTACCATTTAAGCAAAAATTTATAAAATTGAGGAAGGAATACATTTAATAAATTAGATTAATCCAGATAATTTTGTTTTTCATATGCAGCTAAATCCAAAATGATTGCAAGATCCACAGTGTGGCAAAATCCTGGCTGTGGTAGCCAATTTTTTGGTATCTCCTTCACACCCTCCTTTCCTAAGCTCTTTCAGTTCATTTCGGTTTGGACTATTTTGTGTATTTGTACACACAATGCCATCTTGTCCTTTATGAGTATCTTTTTAAAGGGTCACAGAAGAAAGAAAGACCTTTAAAAGCTTAATTTTTATCACTTGGTGGAAAACTTAGGGAACAATTTAATACAGTTGACTCTTCAAACACTCTGAAGTTCTATTTCTGAAATACTAATGAATATTAATAAGGCTTTGAATGATTTTTGGAAAAACTAGAAAGAAAGGAAGCAGATTGCAGCATCATGACGATACAGTTTAAAATAAAGAAATAGTTACTTCGGTTTCATATGAAAGTACAAAGAGAGGCATAAACCCCCTTTTTGATTTGATAAGGATGGAGTTATGAAGTGCTTAGTGACAAAAATCATGACATGAGTCTATATGGATAAGCAGGTATTGAAAATGTCATCAAAGAAAACTTTGCCACTAGTGGTAGATTGAGTAGCCTACTTAAGGGTCTAATATTGCATTATTCAAGTTATGTGTTTGTATTATAGAAGTGTTTCTTAAGATGTGGTACATGTACAACAGTGAGATGATTTTAGAAATCATTTTAGGTATGCTTTAGTCAAACGACATAAAAACCTAACTCAAAATGGATAAAACAGGGAAAGGGCATTAATGGGCTCCATCTCTGATAAGTCCAGGGCTAGTCAGGCCTCCCGTATAGATAGCTTAATGATTTCTGTTTCTGAGATTGCTGATGTATTCACAGAAAGTTGAGGGAAAGATGGTACTAGTAAATCAGGTCAAATAGAATAAGAATCGGTAGAGATTGGCATGGTAGAACCTGGAAAATGCAGGGGATTCATTGGTCTACCACTTACGTCATATCCCAACTCATTCTTTCCTTACTGCCTGCAAAACTCACAGTATAGAATGTCTATGTCCTTAAAAAACAAAATAAATAACCTCCAATTTGGATTTTATTTGGCCTTTACTGTTGTAAAACATAATTCAGAATGGCTCAAAAATATAGCCTAGATATCACTTGTAATACTGCATAAGCTCCCACTAAAACTTGATTGCTTCTCTGTGACATTCAAAAAAAGCAGAATTTGAACAGATAGCCAGGTCTCCAATGTCCAATCCCCACATATGCCAGAGTCCAAAACCAGGAAATAAACAGCAGGCTTCTACCTTTCTATGAAGTTTCTGCAATGAGATATAGCAATTTATTGTTTATTTCTAGGGATTTTATATATGATATAAAGGAAAACGTGCTCTACTGAAGTATAACTGAGTTGTATACTACCTGTGGGCTGAGCTTCCATTTGTTTTTCACTACTCAGAATTCCTGACGTAAATCTCACTAAAATTGTAAGATTCCAAGGGCAGAGATTTGGCCAGAATCAGAAACCACAGTATCCTCTCTCCAGGATTGGGCCTGGAAGATGATATTCACTCAAAAAGGATTTGATGACAAGGATGTATCAGTTAGTGAATTTGGCCGCAAGTTAGAGAACTGAGACTGGCTTAAACATCATGGGAATTTATCAGCTCAAAAGAATATAAATCCAGAAGTAGGATGGGCTTTATGACTGAGTTAGTCTATGGTCTCTGGATCAGTTTTCCTGGTAGACTCTTGGTAATATCCTATTCTGTGTGACATCTTCCTACTCTGTCCATTAGCAAGAGAAAGGATGCTGCCCAGAAGAGGAGTGTGTACAGTCATCAGTATTGGCTAACAAATTTTTCTGGTGTTTTACCTGGCACATGCAGATTTGCATATCCCTGCTCCCTTGAGGTTATATGTGGTCATATGACTCACGTGTGCTTGTGAAATGTGAATGGAACTCACATGAGTCCCTTCTGTGTGCAGGTTCTAAAGGTCATTTTACTCCGGTACAGTGATGAGCAAAGTTCTAGAGGGTGGGTGCTCTGCCAACTTGTGTCCTCAGCACAGAACCCCCACTCCACTTATGATGTAATGTAATGAGAAAATTAATTGAATCTGTGTTATTGTAACCCACTAGCAACACAGATGAATATGAGGAGACAGCCATTTCTGAATGGACTCCCAGAAAAGGAAGGAAGATCTTACAAGGAATTCCCCCAAATCTTCTCTCCTTATAACTCACTGATGTGAATTCCTCAGTCAACCTTTGTCAAAGGGGATCATTGCCCCAACATCAAACAGGACAATTCCCAGATTTTGGATGTTGGATTCTAATTCTTTGAGTCTTCTGAAATATGAGTATGGATGTATACAGTCATGAATAAACCAAGATTTTGTTAGGTAAGAGCAAAAATGTTTATATCCTCAAGTCAACTTAATTTTCTTTCCTTTCATTCAGTTTGAGAGAGTGCTTAGCAGCATGTCCCTTAAGCACAGCCAGTAAAAATGTCTTTCTGCACATATCCTGTAATCTCAGCAGGACCCTTCAGAACAGAAAAATCACTATCTCAAACAGTGTGTTTATGTGATTTCACCTCCTTCTTTTGTAAAAAGATATAGGGGAGAAAGGATAGAGAAGTTATTATAAATTTACTTTTTATCTAATAAGGCATAGGTAAAATATCCACATGATAAATTTCAAGTAAGCAATAAAATCCAATGGCCCTTATTGGATTCACTAGTCATACCATTAGTACAGAATATGATCAAGTGGTAAGGGCAATCTCTGTAATTACTGTTTATAATTGCTAATGGAAATTTGTCTCATATGGTCATCTTATTAGATATACTCTAACAACCAAAATAGAACATACTCACTACATGCAAAAAAAAAAAAAAAAAAAACACTTGAAAATCAAAAATTTCTTTAGAATACAAAGTATAATACAAGTAGTTAGTCTTCTGAATATTATATGTAAGTTACCACATCCCAAGTTTTAATATTAGCATAAGTTACATAGGGAGCAAATAACTGTGTGTATTTGACTCTGAAAGTCTCATCCTAAGATCTTACTAAGGCAGCTAATAATTTCTCTATTTATTGTTCTCAACTCTAAAAGGAGTAAGTCCTAGCAAAATATGCTAAATGCTTCTTGAAGATGTACAGATATTTTTAAATAAAATCACATAGCATGATAAAGATAGAAGGGAAGTTACCCTAACTCACTTTACCTTGAATTTGATTTATGAGAAATTAACACCTTCAGTTATGCACAGTGAATTTGAAGCTACTGAATAGGCACAGTATTAAAACAAGACTGAAGTCCTAAATACCATTGACAATTCTGAGATTGTTAAGTCTTTGTTCCCTATATCTTTCTTTTAAGCTCATGGTAAATCTTCCAAAATTGTCTGTTACATCAACCGTGAATCTCCGATACATTTGTTCATTTATTCATATGTGATTCATTTGAAGGAACCAGAGAAGAGGAAAGAGAGCCTTGGTTGTGAATGTAGTTAGTTGCATAAGCACTACTGTGCCCAAATGTGTATAATAAGGGCTTTGAAAATGTTACGTCCTGGATTATGTCTTTGAGTAATGTTGCTCATTTTATTTCTCCAAGATGTTTTCAAAATGGAGCAGCAATTTTGAAAACTGTAACTACCTACAGCCAGGAAAGCAACCTGTGCCAGGCATCAGGGTCTATAAAAACTCAGGGCAGTGCAAAAAACGATTTATTTCCTAACATTTCATTCTATGTCTTATAATAAGAAATATAGAGAGTTTTAACTTCCGAAAAAATTTACCTTCTGCGTCTGGAAAGGAAGAATGGGAGTGATTAAAAGTTTTGAGACAATGCGGCAATCTCAAAATAATATTAGAACATTGATTAACTATAACTCAAACACATGGGACCTTCATATAATCTGAGACCCTGAAGAAACTCCAGAGGTCATTTAATCCAAACTCCATACAGCACAGTAATCTCTCCCACAACATCCCTTTATCAGTGGTCTTCTTGCCCCTGCAAAAACATTTCCAGGAATGGAGACTTAACTTCCCGAGATTGCCTATTTGATTCTCACATAGTTCTAATCATTAGATCATCATTTATCAAGATTGAGATGAAATCTTCTTTCCTCTAACTTGCCTATAGTTTTTCGTTCCAAATGACAAAGAGTAAGTCTTCCCTTTCTTAAATAAATATGACACTCTAATTTTAGATTGAGGTGAAGAAAGGGGAAGGGAATAAGTCAGAAAAGAACAAGTAGAAATCAATTTTTGAATTATGTAATTGATTTTCTTGGATATGTTCTTTAGTATGTCCATATTTACTCTCAAATCCTCACCATTGTACACCCACAGCAGGAATGGTAAACACAAATTTAACCACACCACCCCTCTGTTGAAAATCTCTCAGAGGATTTTATCTTTCTTAGGATAATGTCTAGATTTTTTTTTAAGAGACAGGGTCTTGCTGCATTACCCAGGCTGGAGTGCTGTGGCATGCTCATAGCTCACTGCAGCCTCTAACTCCTGGGCTCACATGATCCTCCTGCCTCAGCCTCCTGAGTAGCTGGCACTACAGGCATGCACCACCATGCTCGGCTAATTTACTTTTATAGAGATGGGGTCTTGATGTGTTGCTTCTGCTGGTCTCAAGCTCTTGGACTCAAGTTATCCCTGCCTTGGCCTCACAAAGTGCTGAGATTACAGGCATGAGCCATCAGGTGTGTCCCTCCAAACTTCTTTACATGGTTTATAAGGCTCTATACACTGAGGCCTCATGCTACTTCTCTAGCCCTCTCAATTCTTATGCCCACCTGAAAATCAAAAATCAATGGTTCATTCATGCTAAATGTATTTCAGCACTTGAAAGCCTCTCTCTCTTCCTTTCTCTCTCTTTCTGTCTTTCTCCCCCCCACTCCCACCCCTCTCCCATTTACTTTCTGAGATTCTTTCATGTCTCTTGCTCTGCATAACTGATTCTGGTCTCATCTCAAATATCTTCTCTTAGGAAGTTTCCCTGACCATCCAAATTTGGAACTGGTGCCTCTCTCACAAGCTCTCCTGCATCCCATAGTCTCATTAACATAATTCTTGGTATACTATACTGTAAGTTACCCACTGGAACTGTAAGTTATATGAGAGCAGCAGCTGTACCTAATACCTCATTCACTGTTTCAGTCCTTGCTTCTATCGTGATGCCTGGAACACAGTTGATGCTCAATGAGTATGTGTCAGATTTATGCACACATAAATGATCAAATATGAATAATAAATGTAAGCCAGTGCAAGGTCACTCATCCAAGAACAATGAAGTTATTTTCAGTTTATTCTATGATTAAAGCTGAGAGTCAACTAGCTTATTTTGGAAAGTTTCCAACGAGCAAGGACAGTAATAGAAAAAAAAAAGATTTCTAGTTAATTAAGTTGTAAGATTCTTGTGGTTAAGGTCTGTACTTTATACTGAATTTTGACAGTCCTTGGTACAGGTTAGCTGTTCATTTATACCTTTCCTGGCGAACCCAAGTCTTGTGCTATGACTAAACTATGGACACTTGTTTATAAAGAGATGTAGTTCCGTGACAGTGGTAACAATTTTAAAAGTCACTATACATGCCCAACTATTATTCCCAACACTACAAGGACATAATGACCCCAAATCAATGTTTTTGTCTTTCAGCTATAAATAAATTGGGTTGATGACAAAGAAGGTTATTTTCAAATCGCACACCTACGGTAGGCTATTAAGTCACTACATGTTACCTCTTATAGGATAAGATCATAAAAGGAAATTAATAAAAAGAGTAAATAAATGACCAAGAGATGTATGGTTTGCCTTGTAAACCTTAAGCACATACCCAGCTTTCCTTATTACTAACGCAGTGTGGACCTATAAAACAGTAAGCCAGGAAAGAAGCCTGAAGCTGCATTTTATGTAATCAATGCCATGAGTTACTGCCTGGCCCCATTGCACAAAGGCTGTTTCAACCTTGAACGTGGCCTTTTGCTTGAATGTATCACCATATGTTCCCAAATTGCTATGAAAAGATGGATTGTTCCACAGTCTCCTATTAATATTTTGCCTGGGCATAATGTTCATTTTTATTTGTCTAAAATGTTCCAAATTGCCAAGTGGATTTTAAAGCAATTGTTAAATTTTGCAAGTAGAATCTTCCGTTCTATAATTGAATTGCATGGCTGAGATACATGAAGGCATCATGATCTGAGTTAGGATGGCATAGTAAGATATAGATGGCAATTGTCACTTTTCAGCTGAAGTGGCTGGGACTTAAATCCAGGAAATAGACTTCAAATGTTTTTTTTTTTTTTCCTTCTTCCCACTGCCCTATTGTTCATATTCTGCTCGTTAGTCTTGAAACAACATAGTAGAATGATCTTTTAGGGAATTTAAATTACTTGAACAATACTCATTCCAGAGTTTTCGGAAAGGGTAGCATATGTCTCTCATAAAATCTTTACTATTAATGGGTTCAATTCTTCCTTTGTTTTCTTCAAGGACATAAGCAGTGTGACTCTATTTCTCAAAGGGCAGGGAGGAGCCTACTTGGAGAGAAGGATGTCATTCTCCTCCTCTGCCTTCCAGCCTATGTGTGCCCCGTCACGCTATCTTTTCTAGAAAGTAACGCCCAGTAGTCTACGGCAAATGTGATCTAGAAAAAAATCACAGAGTACCATGCCATGAGAAGCAACAATATAAGGTTGGTCACACACGTACACACACACACAATGAAATTTTATAATATCCTAGTGGCAAAATATGAGATCATTTCTGAGGTGATCGATATTTCAACTCCCCTGATTTGATCAATTCACCTTGTATGCCTGTATCAAAACGTCACATGTACCCTATAAAGATAAACAACTATTATGTGTACATAATAATTAAAAATAAAAATTCAAAAAAATTAAAAAATAAAAAAGTAGACAAATGGCCAACAAACATATGAAAAAATGTCCATCATCACTATTCATCAGGAAAATGAAAATTAAAACTACAATGAAATACTACCTTAACACACTCAGAATGGCCATTACTAAAAAGTCAAAAAGCAATAGATGCTGGCGTGGTTGCAGAGGAAATGAAACGCTCACACGCTGTTTGTGGGATTGCAAATTACTACAACCTTTGTGAAAAACAGTATGGAGATTCCTCAAAGAAATAAATGTGGACTTATCATTTAATTCAGCAATCCCACCATGCATATCTACCTGAAGGAAAAGAAGTCATTTTATCAAAAAAAAAAAAAAAAATCTGCATTCAAATGTTCATGCAGCACAATTCACAATTACAACAATGTGGAACCAACTTAAGTGCCCATCAATTTATGAGTGGATTAATTTATAATTTATCTACATTTAATTATTTTAATGATATACTCAGCACCTATGAAACAACTATGCAACCCAAAAGGTAGAATGTTGGCAATAATTCTCATCTACCTATAAGTCCTACCCCAGGTAGACTGAAACTCTGCCTTGCCTATCTGAGTTAACCAATATCCTAAGTCCTGTGCTTAATAATTTCATTACCTTTTCATGTAATTTGCTCTATATACGGGCTTCAAAGATACTTTTTAAAAGAATTTTGCTAAATTTTTACTACAAATCTATAGGGTGTGTTTAGGTTTCAGAACTTACAATTTTATTAAATATTCTATTTCTGAACTTCTACTTTGGCCATGATAGAATAACTAGTACTAGACCAGCCTTTCTGCTATGAATATCTAAAACTTAAATTATACCTAACAGGTAATATGTTCATGGTCTGGGTGACGGGAACACTTATCACTTTGACTCAAGCAGTACAAAAGCAATCCATGTAACCAAAACATTTGTACCCCTGTAACATTCTGAAATAAAAATAAATAAATAAAATAAAAATATTTGAAGCTAACTATTTCCAAGCATTGGACAACAAGCAGCACATGCCAGCAATCCTTGAGAGAAGAAAACCGACAAGTTCCTCTTTTGTCCCATGTACCTGCCAAGGGACAGTTTCTGGAACGTTGCAGAGGGACATGGAGCAGAGGCAGAGCATGGCAGTCCCACTGAGCAGAGACGGCAGAGAACAGAGTTCCAGGCTGCTGAAATGTCTGACAAATCTGGAGAAGGGACTAGAGGTGAAGGGATGTCACAGAGGAAAAAAATTATTATAGAAGTTTAGAAAGCGTGGTTCAAGGCAATTATTTGGTGGAGGGCTGGGCTACCTATGTATAGGGCTAGACTTTTGAGGCTTATTAGAGAGTGGCTGCTGTGAGATTAGGCGCAGAATGGAGATAAGAGAGACAAAGTCATGCTGAAAGATAATACAGTTCTAGACCACCCCCGTAATGAATAGGTGTTAATACCTCAGCCATCTACCTGACACAAAAAGGACTAAAATTAGGACAAAAGACCATGCCCTAGAGTAAGGTCTACTCTAGACCTGTCCTAACGCAGACTAAAACCAAGCCTCCATGAGAATGGCTTGGTCATCAGCGTTTGTGCTTGAGGCTTGCCAAGTTTGTGGAGTTTGATAAATACAGTATTTTGGGTCTTCGGCAATATTGATGAAATACTTGCAAGATAACTGGAGTAAACAAAATATATGGTGGCTTTAGTATCCCTTATAGATTTATTAATTAAAGAATGCATCAGATAGATGGTTGGTATAATAGATGTTTGTTGCCTAATTTTCCATTATTTATTTTCTTTGTTATAGTGGAAATTCCCTGATGTCCTTTTGAAACAATTAAAAATACTTGACCGCACTTTTGATGAGATTTGCAAAAAAGATACCCTGTCCAAGCATGGATAAGTGATTGGCATCTCACTCAAGTGAGCCTTGTTGGGATCTTTCTCCCCTAAGACCTTAACTCCTAAGTGAAATAGAAGACAATCACAGTGAATGCATGCCAATAATAATGCCCTGACAGCAAAGTCCATTAATTCCCATAGCATATATCTTCAAAAGTGATGTAATCGTCTTATTATTTTGTTATTTCTGAGTCAAGTTCTTTATCTTTTCATTTCTTCTTAAGGTATATCAAGTCTTTACAATAAATTTGTGTGCTCATTAAAAAAAGCACAACAAAAAAATTTTGTTCATGTAGTGCTGACTACTCCGTTTCTGTAGTTTATAGCTAAAGAACCTTAGCTAATTAGAACTAGTGATTAGAGAAGTCTTCAGAGTTCATGGCCCAGCATCCCACCATCATGAGTTGGCAGCACCACTTCTCAGGAATTAAGAGCAGCTCCCCATCTGCCTAGGTTCCAAGTTTGTGTGTGAGCTAGTTGGTACGCAATAGCATTTAGATTTATTTCAGCTAAACTCAAAGGTGAGGCTGCTACAGATGACCCCAAAGTCTCTCAGCAACAAATTCTATTTCCTTCCTTTAGTTTGCCTTTGAATAAACTTAGTTTATGCTCCTCAGTCTGGCCAAGGCTCAGCAAGAAATAATGTAACTACAGCAGTGGGTGTAGACAATGATTTCATCTATCTTCAAAGGTAAATTAACAGGTTTTCTCTGTTACACAGGCATTTCCCATTCACAGACTAAAAGCAAAACCTGATTATAATTCCTGTGTTCCAAGGGCTCCAGATTGAAAAATATTTTTTCACAAGCGCTTATTAAATTCAGACCAAGCAATAACAAGATAACGGAATCACTTATAGTTGTCTGCCTGAAGGTGGGAATTTTCAATTATATTAACAATTCTAGGCCCCAGATATGGCAAGTGAGGATGGTCAATAAAAGGGTATTTAGCACAGCACTAACTCCTTGTACAGACTCATGAGAGACTATTCCAGGAAAGTGAGAGGAATGTGCTTACTCTGTCTACTTTTCTCAGGCAGAATGCGTTGGTCCTTAGCTTTATATATTCACTGTTTCTTTCGGCATTTTTCAGTATACAAAAATGTGTGTGTATATGTGTGTGTGTGTGTGTGTGTGTGTGTAAATAGATGAAGGCCTACAAGCAGGAAGGGTAAGAAAGCTTGATTTCTCATCAAAAAGACTTTCAGCATTTTCACATAATAAATGTTCTCCATTGGGCAGAGAAACAGTCTATCTTTTGGGGCACAGAGACCCATCATATATAGGCTAAGAACAATGAACACGATCTTTTTAGAACCATCTCTTCCTGCGAGAGGGCAAAAAAAAAAAATCACATGAAAGTCTCGGATTCTATTTAGGGGTTTGTCCTATATGTCTCCCAAACGTCATGGCTGCCTGTAGTGACTGTAGGTTTTTAAAATATTTTTTCACACTTTCTCTTTTATATCATATGTGAGAAAGAAGAACACAATCTATTGTCTCTGACTCTTATTACTTTTATTTCAGGTTAGACTACAAGAGCAAGACCCAGTTGAAATATTTGGTATAAGTCAGTCTAGTTGCTAGCATTGGTTACTGTCCAATTAATATGGCTGATGGAACTTGAATGGGTCCATGCAAGTCCATTTGGTATAATTCATAAAATTTGGGCCAATGAAGGCAAAACGATGCAAACATTAAAAAAGATGGTTTTAACAATTCACAGACAAATCTTTTAGTTAAATAAAATCTGATATTATTTGACATTTACAATTTTCAAACTTACTGACCATTGCCTAGTCCTCTACTTTATATTCCATCTGCATATAACTGAGTTACAGACAAAACATTTATTTTTAGTGCCTCAACTGGAGTATTTTAGCTCAAAAACTCTACTGAGGCTTCCTTCTTAAAAGTCTACTATATTTGGCTTGTTCTGAGAGAACACACAAGTTTTTTCTAAAGTATAAAGCTGGGAAGCTAACAAATTCTTAAATATAGACAATTTACTAAATCTATAGCTTTTTGTGAAAATTAACGTCTTATAATAATTTACTAAAATGGTGTGCCTGTATAACATACATTCTTAGATTCATGTTCCAGATAGGTCAAGTTAATCCTCATACCAAGTACCATATGTCTAATCAATGCTTTTTTAAGGATCATATTTTTAGCAAGTTCTCTGCCTTCAACAAGAGAAACTTTTGACTTTCTGTAATTGGAGTTTATATCATGCCACGAGCTTAAAGTAAACTGACTCACTGAAAATATTACCTTGATTATTTACTGCTATCATGGTAATATTTTATTATTATGGTACTATTCATTTACAAGTATTTTGGACAAGAGGAACATTTTTCAGATAGACTTAGACAGTCTTTCTGTAGGGCTACCTTGATTACTTAATTTCCATTTGTGTGCTTGAAAACAACCCAAGGATTTTTATATAAAATGAGTATAAGGCCCAAAAAAGAAAATATGATCATTTTTATAATTCGAGTATATTTTCTGATTAAGTCTGATACGTCACAAGGTTAATATAACTAATAAATCAACCTAATCCAATTACAAACACATCTATCAACTAGGGACATTAAATGGCAAAGTCAATGATTATATATTTGCTGATTAGAATATTATGTATCAATAAATATGAATATTTGTGAAAAATATAATAGCTACTTTTTAAAGTATACATTCTATTTTTCATTTGCTATTCTGAGTATCTCTAAATTCATTTAATATTTAAAACAACCCTATGAAATAGATACTATTATTATCCCAAGTTTATAGATGAGAGAAAGAGAAGGAGATTAAGGAACTTGCCCAATATCCCACAACAGGTTAACTGGTATTAATAGAAGCAGGTTCTGAATTTTGAATGCAGAGTCTGCATTCTTATAGTCTCCTTACTGTTCATGTTTTATCACAGAAAATGTCTGTGTTATAATACAAACCAGAGCGTCGCATTTGCTCATAAAATGTATGGACTGACTAACCATGGTGGTGGCAGAAAGACTTTTTCTGGGGATCTTTGGGAGCAAATGAGCAGCATTAAGTTCTCTACTGTAAACATGATTTTCTCTAGAACAGAGAATTACTTTAATTTAATTTTATTTTTTAATTTAAATAGCCTAGAAGGCTAAATCCAAAAGTACTGGAGATATTCTATCTATTTCATGGATGAGAGCTGAAGACACGATTAGCTTTGGAAATGTTATCTACACATAAGAAATGAGTACATTAATATCTCCATTACTCACTTCTAGGGCACAGATCTGCTTTGAGATAACTCTAAGTCTAAAAATGCCTACTAATTTATCACAATTGCATTAGAAACTTCTTTGGGGATTTTGAAGCTTCTTTGAGGAATTTATCTGGGAGGAAATAAGGAGGAAAGGGTATTTTCTGTCCCACAAGAAATGTTCAGTTCATTTAAAAAATAATAGCTGGCATCTTCATCTTTCCGGCTATCTTTTCTTTGTTGAATGTAGAAAATTCTGGAGTGGGGGTGAGCTGTTTTCTATGTTGAAAGTGACCTAGTCCTTTCAGAATATCATTATGGCTAATGAATTCATAATATATTAGAGGTGTAATGAAAAATGAAACTATATTTTCACTTTTAATTAGAAGTAGTGTTTTTGTACGGTAGTTCTATTTTTAATTTTTTGAGAAACTGCCATAGTGCTCTCCATAATGGATTTACTAATTTACATTTCCACCAACAGTGTGTAAGGGTTCTCTTTTCTCCATGTCCTCTCCAGCATTTGTTATCTTTTGTCTTTTTGATGATAGCCATTCTAACTGGAGTGAGGTGAGATCTCATTGTGGTTCTGGTTTTCATTTTCATTTCCCTGATGATTACTATGTTGACCTTTTTTTTTTTCTTTTCTCTTTCTTTCTTTCTTTCTTTCATTCATTCATTCATTCATTCATTCATTCATTATATACCAGATGGCCTTTTTTAAGAAATGTATATTCAGGTCTTCTGCCCATTCTTCAATAAGGTTATTTGCTTGATTGCTATTAAGTTGTTTGAATTCCTCATTTATTTTGGATATTAATCCCTTACCAGATGTATAGTTTGCAAATATTTTCTACTACAGATTGTCTTTTCACTCTGTTCATTGTTTCCCTTGCTGTGTGGAAGCATTTTAGTTTGATGTAATCTCATTTATCTATTTTTACTTTTTTTTGCCTGTGCTCTTGAGGTCTTATCTGGAAAATCCTTGCCCAGATCAATGCCATAGAGCTTTCTCCTTATGCTTTCTTCTAGTAGTTTTATAGTGGGTATATGTTCAAAGGAAATTAAATTAGTATGTCGAAGATATATCTGCACTCTCATGTTTACTGTATTAATAGCACTATTTACAATAGTCAAGATATGGAATCAACCTAAATGTCCATCAATAAATGAATGGATAAAGAAAATGTGTGTGTGTGTACACACACACACATACACACGAATACTATTCAGCCATAAAAAAGGAAATCCTGTCATTTTCAACAACATAGATGAACCTAGAGGACATTATGTTAAGTGTAATAGGCCAGGCACAGAAAGACAAATACGACGTGGTCTCACTCATGTGAAATTTTTAAAACTATATCTTATGGAGTTAGAGAGTAGAATTGTGGTTAACAGAAGCCAGGTAGGTAGGGAGGAGGTGGGGTGGGGAGAGATTGGTCAAAAGATACATAATTGCAGTTCAATAGGAGATAGGAAGAATAGATTCAACAGATCTATTGTATTAATACAACAGGGTGACTATAGTTAATGATGGTATATTGTGTTCTTGACAAATGCAAAGAGTGGATATTGAATGCTCTCACAACAAAAATGGTAACTGTATGAGGTGATGTATTTGTTAATTAGGTGGAGTTAACCATTCCACAATGTATATGTACCTTGAAACATTACGTTGTCCATGATAAATACATACAATGTTATCTATCGAATTATTTTTAATTGCATTGCTAGTAATGGGATTAATCAGCAGCATGCATGTCTGATATGATGCACTGGAAAGAACTCAGCATCACTTTTTGGGCTGAAACTGCCAAAAGTACTTAACTTGAATCTATTCATGAGAAAACATCAGAGAAATCCAAGATGAGGGACAGTCTACTAAATAATTGACCTGCACTCTTCAAAAATGTCAATGCCGTGAACTACAAAGAAAACCCCCAGAACTATAAAGAAAGACCCAGATTAAAGGAGACTTAAAGAGATATGACAATTGAATGCAATGCAGATATTCTATTTTCTTTTGCTATAAAGGACATTATTGGTACAACTGACAAAATATCAATAAGGTCTGTAAATTATATAATAGCATTGTTTCAATGTTAATTTTGGTAATTATACTGTGGCTTCATACCAGCATTCCTTGTTTTTATGAAATACAAGCTGAAATATTTATGGGCAAAAGGAAAAATAGAAGAAATAGTGTTTTCTTTAAATTGGCAGTGGGAAGTGATTAAAGTATGAATATAATTTAATAAATTGCACCCTAAATGTATAATTTTTCTTTTTTCTCTCCATTCGATCAATAAACATCCCTAGATCCCAAATTCCAATGGTTCCAAATAGGTCTAAGGGTTTCCAAAAGTGTTTTGTTTGGCTGGTTGATTGGGTTTTTCTGCCTACCTAAAACCTCTGGAGTCAAGAAAATCCATCACTCAAGGAGTTCTGCTACACTCTTGAAATACTTTTTTTCCTATTATTTCTGAGTTGTTCTTACACCAAAAACTTTAATCACATGAGTAAAGTCCACTTTGAAAATTCACTGGAAAAACCTGACAATTTTATGTCATTTTAAAGAAAAATACCTAACATGGAATTATTCTTTTCCTTAGCATATTACATCTGGTAATTTTTTATATATTTTTATTTTGTTCAATTATGTTTAATCACAATATAAATCCCAGCAGACTTTAAATTGAAATGAGGCATATACACGAAATATGTGATTCTGCAAAATGTGTCTCCTAGAACAATTCTTTTCAACGAGAATATGACATCTTAAGCATATTTAGTGTATATTTAGGAATCTATTTAAGATTTGTTCATAATTTTTCTTATCTACTAAAAACATTAATAATTTATTTTTATTTTTTTCCCAGCATATTGTGGGGGTACAAATGTTAAGGTTACGTATATTGCCCTTGCCTCCCCTCCCCCCCTCGAGTCAGAGCTTCAAGCGTGTCCATCACCCAGTTGGTGCGCATGGCACTTATTATGTTTGTTTATACCCAGACCCTCTCCCCCTACCTGCCCGACACCTGATAGATGTTATTCCTACATGTCAACTTAGGTGTTGATCTGTTAATACCAGTTTGCTGGTGAGTACATGTGGTGCTTGTTTTTCCATTCTTGGGATACTTCACTTAATAGAATGGGTTCCAGCTCTAGCCAGGAAAATCCAAGAGGTGCTATATCGCCATTGTTTCTTATAGCTGAATAGTATTCCATGGTATACATATACCACATTTTATTAATCCACTCATGTATTGATGGGCACTTGGGTTGTTTCCACCTCTTTGCAATTGTGAATTGTGCTGCTATAAACATTCGAGTGCAGGTGTCTTTTTCGTAGAGTGACTTTTGTTCTTTTGGGTAGATGCCCAATAGTGGAATTGCTGGATCAAATGGTAGATCCACTTGTATCGCTTTAAGGTATCTCCATATTGCTTTCCACAGAGGTTGAACTAGTTTGCAGTCCCACCAGCAATGTAGGAGTGTTCCTATCTCTCCACATCCACACCAACATTTATTATTTTGGGACTTGTTAATAAGGGCCATTCTCGCTGGAGATAAGTGATATCTCATTGTGGTTTTTATCTATACATCCATTCTTCTCTAAGTATCTATTAGTATTTATATAAACATCTACATAAAAAGATATTATGTTTTACCTTAATTTATTAAGGTATTCATATACTACAGAAAAATGTTTTCAATTTATTTCTCTGTTTTCTCTGCACTAAAATTGACTTTTAAAACAATAAATACATTCAAATTCTTTCTCTACATGATAACAATCTCACTAGATTGTGAATTCTTTGAATTCTTACCAAATTTTTGTTCCTGCTTTCCCAATTTCTACATTTAAGAACATAGCAGGTTTTTAATGTAACAGACAGTGATAATTTGTGGAATGATCTCTGTATCTAGTGGAATAAATTATCATTGTAACTGCCAATGAGATAATGATGATGTTGGTAACAGGATGATAAGAGGCACTGTATGTAGAAATCAAGTAAAAGATATTTTCATTCAGACAGATCTGGGCTTAATCTCGCCTCCCATTATATTTTACCTGTGTCCCTGGGCAAACTGGTAAACCTCTGTGATTATCAGTTTATTTACCTATAAAACACAAATAATAATAGTGCCTACTTCATAGGGATTTGGTGAGGATTAATTGACATGATGTTTGTACAGAACTTAGCACATTGCTTGGCCTACTTAGCCAATGCTGATTAATGTTGTTTTTCATTGGTACTGTTATTATTAGATTATCCATTTGCATTAGTCACCCATCAGATAATTTATGGTGCTGAATACCTTAACTATTTTTATGTATTTATTTATATTTAAAATAATCCTTTTTATTAACATATTAGAACTTGTACAAGGTGGAAATGTTGAAAATAAAGACAAGCAATATTGTTAAAGACAACAGCAACAAGAATAAAAACTTTACGTCTCTACCACCCCAGATTGCTGCTGATCATATCTTCGGCTCATATATTTATGGATTCTCTGTATTCAAGCATGCTCATGAATACACACACACACACGTTTTTCTAAAGTGAGATCATACTGTACATACCATTCAACAACCTCCTTTTTTATTAGGTGATTTCAACTTTTCATTTCAGTAATGAATTTTTATTGCTTTGATATCTAAATTACTTTCTGTTTTTCCCTATTGACCCCAAATATCTTTTATAACTTCTCTATCTAAACCATACCTTGCATCTTGTTGTTATGTCCACAACCACTCTTCCAATCAAGTAAAATCCTTTTTTATACAGTCACTGATTCCTTGCAGAGATCAGATAGTAATTTGAATATTTTCCCATCACTTTCTCCTTTTAAAAGGAGAAAGTAGTAGCCATGGCCTCAAAAATTTACGTAATAGAAAGAGAGAAAAGATAGCCCTGCTGCAATCCACCGTCCTCAAACAAGAGAGTTCACTTGTTTTTCTTCTTCTTTTAAAATCTTATGACAGATAATATTTGACTGGATAAATCTTAGCTGATAATATTGGGTATACAATATATTCAGAATATTAGAGTGACATAGGATATTTGCCCAGCCCTGCTTCAGCTGGAAAAATTTTCATCATGTTTTATAAATGTCAACCACCATTTTAGTATTTCATATAAGTCTCTCCTAGTCTCTGACATTTCAATCTCTCTCACATTAATATATGGAACAAAGATGTAAACTTATTGTTGTCCAAGTGTCTTCTCTCATCTTAGATTTGAAAATTAGCTGGGATCAGACATTTCATAATTGCTGGCTACCTGAATAATCCTAAAATATCTAGATATTTATTGATGCTGTTGAGACTTCCCTATTCCCAATCTATATGTATATTCATAGAGGCCTGAGACTAGTCTTTAGCTAAGATTGTTCCAGACCTTCACAGAAGTATTCTAATATCTAACACAATTGAGAATTCAGATATATACAGTTGTTATGAAAATATTTATCTATACAAAGGAGAAGATTATGTCCCATAATGGGGGAGAAGCAAAAACAAACAAAATTTCCTATTTTTCAGAGATCTCTTCCCTTTATATTTTACTAATATAAAGAGAAGAAAATTCAGCAATTAATATCAGGATTGTGGATGGTTGATTATATGATTCCTCAAGATATGCTATAATTATCTAGAGCAATAGCCTTTCAACAGTCCAAGCACAAGAACTAAAGCTGATCTATGTGTCGGGGGAAACAAAGTAAAATCAATTAAGTGGTCTTTGGGAGACAGTTATACCACTTTTCTGAGGGTCCAACAGACTAGAAGTAGTAAATGAGATATTCTGATGACCTCTTAGGTTTCCTAACATTTAATCATCTCCTACTTCACCAAAAACAAACATGTTTCCCATCATTCCCGATTTTATTATACATAATAAAGCCCAAATTAATAGATTATAATGCAGAAAAATGATAAATGTGAAAAAGAGAATAACTACATAAATCTCTATAGCAAGACTATGTCTTTATGACCAGGCAATTCTACCACTAATTATATACTTAACAGAAATGCCTATGTATGCTCACTGTACAAGAATCATCATAGTAGTATTATTTGGAATCAACTAATTTTTAAATTTTCAACTATAAACTACCCAAATGGCATTCAACAATATAATAGACTTTTTAAAGAATAATGACATATTCAAATAATGAAATATGCTAAAGCCATGAGGATAAACTAACTATAACTACACACAATACTGATGAATTTATTAAATGTATGGTTGAATAAAAATACTCAGACATAAAAGAATGCATATGGTTTGTTTCCATTTATATAAAGTACAAAAGAGGTGAATGCAATCTATCCTATTAGAAATCAGCGTACTTTATCCTCCATGGAGAGGTCAGTGGTTTGAAGAGAACACAAGAGATCTTGTGGCACCAGTAATATTCTGCTTCTTGGTTTGCATGCTAGTTACATGGGTGTATGAAAATTTATTGAGCTGCACAATTATAATTTGTGTATTGCTTTATATATATATACACACATACATACATGTGTAAGTGTGTATACACATATAGTTTACACACACTCATATAACACTATAATGACAGTGAAAAAAATAATCTTTTATTTTGAATTCCTTATAGCCTCAAGATTTTATCATCTGCATTACAAGTTGCTCTGATATAGTGGAAAGTACACAAACTTAAATTCAGGAGACTTGAATTTTCAGGTGTGTAACCATAAGCAGATAATCTCTTTGAATCTTAGCTTTTTCATCTGTAAAGCCAAACAAATACCTTATAAGATTGTCATGAAGATTAAATGAGATGATGCAAGGTAAAGTTTTTGGTAACATAAAATGTACTATAAATATATTGTGTTAATAGGAAAAAAGATATTCAAGAAATATTTTTTAGATAAGCTGAGTGGTATTTGACACAATTACAGGCATGGGAAAATGTCTTGTTCTATTTTGAGCGATTCATGGGCACTGCTAAAATTTTATAATACTGAGCAGGTGCTACATCGTAGAGCTTATAGACAGGAACTTTCAAATGATTTATTAAAATTTGTATTCATTATATAGCAAATATTTACTCAGAGTCCACTGTATATCATTCACTCTTCTATGAACAGAAGAAAATAAAGTATTCTGCACTCATGAACCATGCATTCTATGGAGGAGAGAGATAAGATTTGTGTCTGAATCTCAGGTTTGCCATTTACTGCTCAGGTAACTTTGGGTGCATTATTCCACTTCTCTAAGCATATGTCCTTCTCTGTTCAACAGAAATAACAATAGTGGATCCCTCAAAAAATGTTGTATTATAAGACTTAATGGCTACAAAGTTACTGGTTCACAATTTATCATTCAATAAGTGAATGCTAATAGTTATTACTATACCTACCCTGGGCTTGCCCTTCATGGACTTCCATTGTCACTGTAAAAGAATATGCCCTATTTCTTCTTTATTCTTCATAAGACATGGTGGCTATCTTGATTAGGATTTGCATAAATTAAAAATTATTTAATCAAAAATCCAAAAAAAGAAAATCATGTTTACTTTCTAGCCAGACTGAATTTTTCAAAGTTTCCCAGTCCTGGCAATACTTGACTAATTTGCATGTGACAATTAGAAAAATACACGTTACGTGCACTAGTAATACCACTTCCCAGCTGTTCTCTTTGCCTCCATTTCATTATCTGTCAATTATTTTTGCATCTTCCCTTTCACAGTGATCCACATCAAAAGAAAAACTTAGAATGTAACTTTTTTGCTCCTACTCATCAAAATTTCTTATCTCCACAACACAAAGTCCCAGCTCCTTACAATAACATCTAGTATCGAGCATGAGCTGGCTGGCACCCAGCTGCCCAACTTCATCTTCCAACTCCATGCTCAATATTCCATCGACTAAGAACTACCTGCAGCCCCACAGACATTCTATATCATTTCTGCCAATGTGTCTCTACTGGGGCAATCTTACCTACCTGACATATTCTTCTATTCCTTCTTCTTACCTTCCACTTACCAGCTCAGAGGGGCTTATTTTTCCTATTCAAGGTAAAAAAAAAAAAAATCACTAGCCTAGTTTGCTCACCTTTAGTTTTTCTATTTTCCTTTTTCCTAATTTTTTTTATTATAAAATCATAAAAAAAACTCTAACATATGGTATGGATAGGGCATAAACCAGAATTTTCTTTGGCCTTTGCATCCTCTCTCAGGGCCTTCAGAAGCACTAACCAGGGTGAGCAAACTTTTTCTGTAACGGTCTCTGCAGCAGCCATTCAACTCTGCTCTTGTAGGGCAAAACCAGTCAACAACAACATATGGTCCAGACTCAGCCTGCTGGTTTAGTTTGCTGATCCCTGGTCTAGATGGCAGTGACAAGGATGGTGATAATGGTACTGAAGCAGTTAGCTAAATCGCTTTGAAGGTTTACCATATGCCCAGTATTGTGCTGAATATTGTCTAGTTGAATGTGATAACATTATAAAGTAATAACACTTATTGACATTGTATAATAGGAAAACTAAGGGTCAGAAAAGTCTAGTACCTTCCTCCTGTCCTGCAGCTGGGATGTGTCTGATTGTAGTACTTTGCTCTTCTGGACCCCTCCTTACCACGAGAGAATTTCCTAAGGCTCTTCCGGTTGTAATACTATGTCTTTCTTTGGCAGCTACTGCAGGAATGAATTTATAGCGAATGCCTTCTTCATTCATTCACCCTTTGGCAAGTGCTCTCACTTTCACTAGGACTGAAAATGCCCTTACAAATGTCTGGAGCTCCACGTGGGAAATCCCACACCAATTCCAGAACCTTCTCATGCTGGTTTTAGTAGATGCTAAGTTAAGCATTTTTATGATCTCTGACACAAGATGGAGCAGTTAATGCATTTAGTTTCATGGAAAAGACATTGAATCTCTGAGGAGATGGCGCCCGGCACATCTTCATCCAGGTCTGGAGGCCATGTGACTTGAAAATCACTTTTTGAGACAAGCATGTCAGATGTGGTTGAGAAACAAAGTCCCCCTGAGGTTTTCCCAGTAAGACTAGTAACATGAGGAGCGTTGAGTGATTGCAACACTTCTTGAAACTAAGAGGTAGTGTCTGACTTGGATTTTTCTTCAGTTCATGTTAGTTCATGTTAAGAGAGAATAAAGATAACAATTCCCAGTGCATGGGGCTCACTAGGAGTGATGAATCCAGCCAACTGAAGGCCCATCTGAGGCTGGCTGCACCACCACAATGCTGCAGCTCAGGTGACTTTATTATCACTCCTATTTCTCTCATGAAGTGGTGGGTTTTGCTGAAAATAAGCTTTCAGATCTACTCAATTTTATGTGAACGATTCAAGGGATGCAGTGGCAAAAAAAAGCAAAGAGGGGGAAATTATGTACATACAATATCAGCCAATAAGTGACAGGACATAGAGGTAATTAAGTGCATTGCTAACTGAAAGTTCAGATTCTCCAAGAAAAGAAATGGTAGTTTTCTGGATTCATAAAAAGGATAATGAAAACAGGGTTAATTAATTACTCTTCACTAATCTCATTATGATAGTTAAAACTTCCCTTAAGCAGGTGGCCTTCTTTCCTTCCTATATCAATGACATGCACCCTACACTACCTCAAATGGTTGTTATGTGTGTACTTGTCTGTTCCTCAGTTACACAGTGTAGCCATCCAGGCTTGGTGATTAAGTACATGGGCTTTCAGGTCGAATAACTGGTTGGAGTACTGGACTAGTCTCTTACTAATGATATGACTTTGGGAAAAGTCACTCATCTTTTCTGATCCCCAGTTACTTTCCTATAAAGTGGGGATGACAACAGCCCCTATACTGCAGAATTTTTAGGAGTATTAAATAAGATCATGCATGTAAAAGTTTTTAGCACAGTGCCTGGAATGCTGTAAACAGAGTAATCAATAAATGTTAGTTATTGTTGGCATTACTATGAAACCAAGAGTATATATCAAAGAAGCCATTCCAGCATGTGCTTAGCAAATGATTAACCTGTGTATCATCTATGTTTCATGGGGCAAATGTATCAGATAGGTCCATAGGGCAGGGGCTATAGGCAAATTTCCAACATGGTGGGTTTCCTAAATATCCTCTAAATGAATATTCCAATCACTGTGTACCCTTCCTTCTAACTTCTCTGTAGCCCTCCCGAGAAACCAAGACCACTTACTCATCTACGTAATACAATAGTTACGAATGTAGCGACCACATTGTTTTCTCCCTCTATTCCATTGGATGTCATGTAGAGCTAAAAGGGATCGTCCTGGACCGAAATATTAACAGGGATATAAGCCAGAAAATAAGGCTTTAACTAAAAGTTGAATTAGTCCATCCAAATCAAACCAGAGTCTTTTTTTTTTTTTTCAAATCTTATAATGATCTTCTATTACAGTAGACTAAGAGGCTTCGATGGTCTGCTTAGGTTATTTATTTACCCATCAATTATTTATTAAGTGTTTACCACATGCTTAAATAGGGAAAATAAAGACACAGCCTTTGCATTTACAGAGCTTAAATTACAGTAAGAAGCACAGCTAGACTACTACCCAAAGTAAAGCATGACAGTTGTAACAGGGAACCTAAAGTCTGTTTTGAAAGCTAATAGGAGGGAGATACCACCCAGTGGCAGGATAATATCTTGGTTGTAACAGAGTTCCCTCCCTCACATTGCCAGCCTCTGAGTAGGTTATATATTTTTTTATTGCCTTAGGGACAAGATATTGCTATACAAAGCAGAGGGCAAGATATATTTTCCTGACTTTTGAGTATCAGATATCCAGGCTATGAGGAAACAGAAAAGACTCCTGGCCTGTAAAAAAAGATTCAGAAGAAAGCGTCATGAAAAAAAACCAAGGCTGCTTTCTCAGATAAGAAAATGATTTATTACATGTAGTAAAAGGAGTATTTGGGAGTTCATAAACCAGTAGACATCTCTGGGTCCTAAGGAAAGATATCCTATAATTTATTTCACAGGACAAAATCCCAAATGTATGTGTTAGATCCGGGAGCATCCCTGTGCTTCCTAAGTAGACCTCAAATAGATCCCGGAGAGATGGTATGAGTCTTCGTTGGTTCTAGACAGGCATAAGTTTAGATTCACAGTGATTCCTTACTCTGTGGTGGTGCTATAGTCAACTTATCCTTGTGTTAAGATAGAGTCTTGCTACTTGAGACAGTCTATCAGGAACATATGAGATGATATATTCCCATACAGGAAAAAGAAAATATTACTTAGTGGAACATATTTTAGTGTGAACTAATTTAAAACATTCTAGTTTTCATTTTTTGAATAATAAAATTCCTGTGTATATCAACCTTTTTAAAAATAAGATTCTCTGAACCAAGAGACTAACTCGGATTACAGAATAAATTTAGCTTTAACAAAACAACTAATCTATCATTCTGCTAATTTTCAAATATCACAAAACATATATATTATTGTAGGTATCAGAGATATCTAATTTTAAAAAGTTAACAAATCAGCTCTCCTATCAGAAGAGACTCACAGAAAACCTATGTCATATATTGCTTACTAAGATATATAATATTTGACTATCACAGTCAGACTATACCTGATAAGCATGGGTAAGATAAAATTTACTTAGGAAGAAAATTTTTAAAAATGAGAGAAGGTTAAAATGCTTTTGAACAAAGAATATCAATTTATCAATAGTAGAATCCTAATAATGATAATTACATGTGAAGTAGGTACCATAGTGAAATACAAAATGCCAGAAATATTTATGTAAATGTACTTCAGAATGAAATATCCATTGGGAATAACTGATGAACAGTGTTTGTATTCAAAATAAAAGCAAAAAATTATAGCACTATAATCTGGTGCCAAACCTCATGCAATTATCTGATAAAATGTAAAAGAAGTTCCTTTAGATCATTGACTAAGTGTATTTTGAAGGATTTATTATAAAGTTTACTTCTTTGAATATTGCATTTTATATAATACCAATTTTAGTGGATAATTTTGAATAAAGCCATGTCTATTTATTTATATAAGTAGTTTCAAATAATGAATGGTTCTTAAATGAATAAATGAATGGGTGAACGAATGCAATCAGAGCAGTAAGTACACAAACAACAATCACAGAAAACAGGTATCTCCTGACATTAAGAGAAATTCATACAATGATAATGATGATGATGACTTTTTACATTTGTGTGATTGGTAAGGCAGAGATTACAAGCTCCATCCTCCCAATAAAGAAATTGAGATCCGCAGAGATAAAAAGACCTCCCTAAAGTCACACATTAACATGTGACAGGGCTGAGTCTTAAACTCATGTCTTCTAGCTTAAATTCAACTTTCTATTTTCATTTGTGTCGCATTTTATGATTTAGAAAGCATGCTTTAAGTTCCTTATTCAAACGTTATTACAATGCTGTAAGGTAAAGAAGCAAATAAGAAATATTAGGGGAAAGTGTGAAAACAAAGTCAAGTTTGAGGATTGACCTCCTGAGTAGGTACAGCCAGTGGGTGTCAGTGAGCTGCCTTGGGGAATAGTGGAAACCCAGACCAACAGAAGAATGGGGCTAGACTGTGATGAACCCTGAAGTCCAAGAAGAGGAGCTTATATCCCTCTTGTTTCTACATCAGATATATATTACTTTCTGATTCTGAATTTATGCATTAATTAGACCTCATTGCTAACAGATTATTCCAATCCTAGTATTTTTCAAACATCTGATAGCAGTCTTCCAAGTGTTCTAGGAGGGAAGACCTACATTATTGTTCAAGGAAGAAGCTCACTGCATTTCCCAACTGTTTGGGGATATTCCAGCAAAAGAAAGAATAATTTGAAATCTAAAACTAAGTTACAATTTGGCCTTCCTTTAATTAGAATAATGCAAGAGCTAATAAAGGACATTTGAATAGCATTTTATCATATACTTTTGTTTTCCAATTTAATTCTCATTAATCACCCTAAGAAAGGTATGGTTAGCACTCTATATCCGTGGGTTCTGCATCCATGTGTGCAAACCATTAGCAGACAGAAAATATTTGGGGGAAAAAAATGGAGGATTGCATCTGTACTGAACATATATAAGCCTATTTTTGGTTATTATTCTCTAAATGTTATTGTATAACAACTATTTACATAGCATTTACATTATAATAGATATTATAAGCAATCTAGATATGATTTAAAGTAAAAGGGAGGATGTGCATAGGTTACATGCAAATATTATATCACTTTTTATATAAGGGACTTAAGCATTCATAGATTTTGGTATCTGTAGGAGTCCTGGAACCAAGCCTTCACTCATACTGATGGACAACTGTACAGAAAACGCATTATAACCCCTAATTAATAGGTGACATCTGCAAAGGTAAGCTTTTCAGTGTCATGTAATCCAGATCTACTGACTCTTAATTTATTAGTCTTTCCACAACTCTTTAACTTCTCCTGATGTTCTCTTGGAGTCAGAAAGATGCTTGCTTTCATCATCTCTCCTCTGATCATAGGTGGTCCCTAGGCTGATCCGAGGTCCAGCAAGGAAATAATACCAAGGGCTGCTATATTCGGTGGCATCTAGTCAGAAGCAATTTGCCAGATGCCCTATCACTGATCCACTTACAATCTTTGGCTCTGGATCTTCCTAGTTTTTCCATGGACCACTCATATTTTGACTGAAAGTTTCAGAGATTTTGGCTATCCAGATTTTCTGGTTGGCTTCTTTGGCCTTTATTAGAGATCAGAATATTATCCTATGGCCTTTGTGTTTATTTGTTTCCAATGAGATATCTTCGTGAATTCTCTAATTTCTATTGTTCCTGGATTCTACATCGGGGCCATAGGCCCCTGTTCCATAAGAAATAGTACACCTTTCCTAAGGGACATGAAATGGCCTCGCAGAGCAGAGCCAACATCTGGTGGAAATTGACCACAACTATCCTGCATGCCTGAGCCTCTCCAGAAAACTGCTTCTCCTGGCTCCCCTCTCACAGTGTTCTACTCCTACATGGACAAGTGAAATTCTCTTTAGCTGAAAGAACTATAGTGGGTCACCTAACTTTGCATCATCCTCAACTGGGCTTAAAACCAGACCACCCTGGGCTGGACCAGTAGAGACCATCTATCAACAGAGACTGCCCTGAACATAGTTGCACTGGGCATTTCCTGCTTGAAATATTTCCTTCTTTATTATGTTTTGCTTTTCTGTGCTTTGGGAAATGTGATCCCAGTATTTCTCAGTGATTCAATTTTATTATTAACCTGAAACAACTATGTAAACATGTGAGAAAGAGATGAAGGGAAAAAGGCAATTGAGTTTTAAGAAGCTAAACCACTTTTTATAGCCTGGAGAGAATTATCAAATTCCGTTTTACATGTTATTCAGTAAGACACAACCTAATCAGGTGTAAAAACATGCACGTGTAATTATCACAACATTGCCGAGTACAAGTCGATAGGCATGTGAGCCAGTATTTGTGGATAAATGGCACAGCCATCTCCCTGGAGCAGAAAAACACAACATTAAAATCTAGTTAAAGGTGAAATATCTTTTTACGTTGGTATATTATTTTTCTGGCTTTCCCCAAGCAACAATATTGGTGTTTGAAAATCAGACATACTCTTAAGTCTAAGTAAGTTACTCAAAGGCTTAAAATGTGCACTGGGAAGTAAATAGAAGCTTTTAGTGTCTGAGTAAACTTCAGGCATCCTGGGCTCTGAGGCTTTTGTTGTCAAGTAAGGGAGTAGAAAAAATAAAACTATAGGTCAGTGAGGCCCTTTGCCTTTGTTTTGAAGTCCCTGGTTCAATTTGTTCTCAATCTCTAATCCAGCTGGAATCTCTCACTCTCAGGAGAAGACACCTTACCACGATGAGAATTTCCTCTCTCTTTCTCCCTGCATTTAGCTGTCAATTCTCAGCCATCATTTTGTGATGCTCTCTAACAGGGACATCTGCCTCAATCATCTTTCTACAAATCACTGTGCTGTTCAATGATGTTCAGCTAGCCATTTAACAATTCTAACTTCTCCAACTTGTAAATATTTACTACTTAACGAGCACTCTCAACCATCTATCAGCTAAGACAGAGAGAAAAAGAAACTGTGGCACCCTCAAAGGAGATGTGAGCTTGTAGAATTTGATTGCCATTAAGAATTAAATGGAAGACATCAATTCAAGTATACACACGTTATTTAGCATTGACAATTGCCTAGAATTGTTCCCGGTGCCAGGGAAATTAAAAATACATCCTCTTGAGAGGCAGAAGAAAGACATTTAAAAACCATCTTGATATATTTCCCGAATACAAAAATAAGACTATCTTAGGAAAAGAGAACCTATCTCGTGGGTGCAACCACATTCATCTCTGTTTTCATGTCAGACATCACTAATCAATTACTGCATACTTCTGAGCTCAGCCAGAGCCTCATGCAATCTGTCAACAGAGGATCCAGGCAACCACTGCCAATTAAATTGTGTTAGCATATGAGTTGAAACTTATTTCCCATCTTTGCATTGAGACTGTAATTTTCTCAAACACCGTATAGTTTATATATTCTAAATCCTTCAACAGTCAATCTGAGAAAACACTAAAGATATGTTTATTTGATGAATGGATAAATTCAAAATCCTTCTCCCTCCAAATATTTATATACTATAGCTCCTCATAAAATGACATTTGTTATTAATATTTCAATAAAAATTTCTCAATCATTCTCTTCCATCATTTTGCTTTACTGAGCACACATTATTGCTGTGGGAGATATCCTTCTCCCACCTTGGGTTTTTCTTTAGCTTTTACTTCCAAACTCTTTTGTGGCAGATGAATCTTGAGCATCTGGAAGGATTATATGGCTTCAAGCAAAGTCCCCCAAATAATAGTCTATAACCACTTACATTAGAATACCTTGGGGAGTATTTTAAAAACAGAGATCCCACTGCAGATCTAGCAGACCTAAATCTCAGGAGAGGACTCTGTGTGTGTGTGTGTGTGTATGTGTGTATGTGTAGGAAGGAAAGTAAGGAGCACATAGTTTTTAAAATCTCCCGTGTAATTCTAATGTGCTGTAAAGATTGCACGCTACTGCCCAACAAGGCAGTGACGATATCATTGCTTTGTTCCCATTCCTCTCCAGAAGCAGTTGAATTTGAGAGAACAAATCACTACAACGTGAACCTTCTCTATGTATATTTCCATTTTTAGACTTCAATTTCTTGCTTATTGTGTAATAAGACCCACACATGCTAAATAGTGTCTGTCTGTTTCCCCCCATGCTTCGTATCTTTTCAAAATGCATATTCTCTAGCTGATATAGCACTCTGTTCTTAGGACATGGCATACTATCGAGGGAAAGAATGGAGCTCTCTACACGAGAGATTCTTATTGAACCCGTCTCCATTACTAAACGTAGAGGCTTTGACTTCAAAAGGACACAATTAGGAGTATAACAATGCATCCTTCTTTCTCTCCACATCTAAGTAAATAACTTTGTCTCTTATGGGGTCTGGCTGGGATCACTTCTGTCTTACACATTGTTCATAATACAATAATATTAATAATGTAAAAAGCTAAATTTAACTGTGCATATAGTTAGTACATGTTAAAATAGATATTTTTTAAAGGATTGATTTGCATGCTTTTAGATAGGGAAGGTGCCAGTTCACCACATTTCCAGCCCAAACTGTCTTCCTATATTCAATATGATGTTTATAGTCATCTGTCTATTCACTGTAGACATTTGATTTTATGACCTTTATTTTAAATAATAAACTTGATTATCTTTTTGGCAATCATGTGAGAGTCTTGATTGACATAAGATGAGAACTGGCAATTGTAGATGTCAAAATTGAAGTCACTAGATAATATTTAGTTGTCTTTTTTTACTTTGAATAGTTTGAACTTGTTCTATATTCCAATTTAGGACAAACATAATTTTCCACAGTAAAAAATTCAAGTCTCATGTGTAAGCAACTGATGGGGCCACAAATATTTTAAAAATCATGGTTCTGAGTGTTCCTTGGACACGTTTTACCTTTTTGACATTTACTATCTTCAGAGGTCATTCACCTGGAAATGGGGAAACTATTACTAACTGGTAATTTCAACAGGGAGGAGACATTTGTTTTACAGAGTCTAGGCCATTTATTTTAATGTGGTACATTACTGGAAAAAAATCTGATGTAAGGGCAGTCATTTTTTCATGATTCTTCATAAACAATCTTTAGTGTCAAGCATAATTTCACCAGAGAACTATTAATTTACATTGGCTTACCCAACAGACATTTACTGAGCATTTACTATGCACCAGGTACCGTTCTGGGTACCAGATAAAGATTTCTGGGTAATCAAAAAAGAACCATTTGAATAGTGCAAACTCCCTACTCCCGTAGAGTTTACTTTCTAGGCTCAAAGACAGAGAAAATGACTTTATTCATAAAGAACCATAAGCCCTGAGCAATAGTTTCAGTGTTGACTTTCCAGTATTATCAGCACCAGATATGTCATGGCAAATAGAGGTAGTGGATAAACATTTTAGTCTGTCTGGCATTGGTTATGTCTGTACTAGATCCTGACTTGATGATTATATATATATATAATCTATATATAGAGAGAGAGAGTAAAGGGAGTAAGGAAGAAATTTGCCTGGTGAAAATCCCAGGCACCAGAGAAGTTTTGCATAATCGCTTTTAATAAGAGTCTATGTTAATTTTAGAGCGGCTGATTTCTAGCATAATAAGATCTGTCAAATGCAAGTCATCTCATTGTCCCCACAACACGAATAGACATTCATATTATCTGGAATATAGCAGATAGATATTGCCATTATGGGGAAAAGAGAAAAGGTGACAGGAATGTCCCTTTCTTGGTGTAGTCTGGTCACATTTCATTTTAATGTGATTAGGGACCATTTGACACTTTAATCAGGGTGATATCTCATATGCCTGGAACACTTAGCCTGGGACAGGAGACTGAGCACTGACATTTGTTTTCTCCCTGTGTTCGGTGGATCACTGTCACTCCAAGCTGGGGGCATCAACAGGTGTGTGGGGAAGATTATAGCTAAAACATTTTAGTGAGCTCTCCTTGGTCACGGGCCAGATGACAAATATAGCGATTCTTTTATAAATGTACTTCTTAATGATTAAGCCGGTCTCACCTTTATTTCATGCTGCTGTTAGCTCAGAGCTGCCTCCCTGTACAGAAGTCCCCCTGACTGAAATCCATGTAGCATGTGCCATTTAAGATGCTAATCCTTTTATGCTCCCCCTGAGGTCAATTTTGGCCGACATCAATTGATGATAAAGGTATCAGGCTAGTATTTTTTGATGTAATGGCACACTTGTTCCTTATTAGTGCACCAGAGATAAATATGTTTATTCCCATTTTACAGATGAGGAATTTGAGACTCAAAGATGTTGAATTGCTTTACTTCGAGTCATATCGCTTGTAAGTGATATGGAAACTGACCCTTTCTTCATGGGTCCTATTTCACTGGGAGAATGAAAGCAGAAGAGAACATCCACAGATGCCCTTCTCTGCAGCTCGCATCCCACCCCAGCATCTGAGCCCACGTACTCTGCCTTCCTGGTTACAACCACAGACAAACACCCATGCTCCTTTCCAAGCGCATACTAAATTCCACCTCCTCTCATCTACTCTTAAGAACAACTCTGTGGAAATCGACCCTCCCTACATCACCGCTTTTTCACTCACTATTTCCTCATTCTCATCAAACATGCTACCATTACTCCCATCTTTACAACCCTTCTCTTTACCCAATTCCTTTTGTCAGCTTCCAGCCCATTTATTTGCTGCCTTCTGTTATAAAATTCTTCTGAAAACATGTCTATACTCATTGTCTCTGATTACTCTCCTCCTATTCTGTCTTAAAACTACTCCAATCAGGTTTTATTGAAACTGCTTATATCCAGGTCACAAATGACCTCCGTGTTGCTGAATTGTATGGTCTATTCTGGTTTCTTATTTTACTTGATTTGTGGCAGCATTTTATATAGTTGGTTATTCTATCTCCATGATATATTTTCTTCCTTCGGATTCTAGAAAAAAGCATTTCTTTGGTTTTTCCTTTTATGGCATCCCCCTGTTGATAGATCCACATGCTGGTTCCTTCTCTTTTCCCAAACTCTTAATGATGAAGTGCCCCAGAGTTCAATCTTTGATCCTCTTCATTTTTCTTTGCTCACTTTCCTTGGTGAACCCATCCTAACTGGTACTTTGCATATTATCTCTGTGCTAATGGGTCTCAAATTTGGATTTCCTGGCTATACCTCTCTTGCAAATTCTAGATTGACACACACAACTGCCTACTCATCAACTGCATTTAAATTTCTAATAAATATAGCAATTTAACAAAATCAGAACCGTATCCCTGACAATCATCAGTCATATTTGTTTTTCTGCACTTATTGTCACAAATACCTAGAATAGAGCACCTACTGGGCATTCGATAAATATTTGTTGTTTAAATGAGTCAAATGAATAAATATCTACTGCCTAGCACAGTTACCAGTACAAAATTTGGAAATCATTAAGTGCTTTTCATATAAATGAATTATGAGTGAATGAAAGAATGAAATAACAACAGAGCGTGATTTGAATCCTAGCTCATTCCTTCTCTTTCAGCCTTAATTTTAATCTACTTAAAAGGACAAAGAATCTCTTATGAAATAAGAATTAGTCAGGAGTCTCCTATTTAGAGAGAGTTCCATGACCACTGTATCTAAATGAGCCAATAGTGTCCCACTCCCAACGCCCAGTCACTCTCTATTGCAGCTGTGGAATTTCCTTATAGCAGTTACCACTATCAGTAATCATCTTGCTCACTTATTTTCTTATTTTTGTTTCTAAAATTTTTATTCCATGAACAAAACCTTGTCTATTCACCACTGCATTGATGAGTGCCTAGCACACAATACATGCTCAATAATATCTGTGAAATGAATGAATTAATGCAATAAAAGGTAATATATCTAAGAGTTAAATTGGATAATCTGGATAAGAAATGCCATGAGGGAGAAAAAGAGAAACAAGAGCTGGAGTTGATAAATCGAAGTCTTCACAGAATAGGCATAACCTGACCCAGAAATGAAGTCATCTATGTTTGTACAAAGGACAGTTTGTAACACCATGCGTAGGGTTCAATTTCTCTACATGCCAACCCATTCTCGGTGTGTTCTTTCTTCTTCTTACCCGCAAATGGGTAATTCTACAGCATTGTTTCTCAATGCTTTTTAAAAATTATGCCTCACTAAGGAGGCATAATATCTAAATGTTTTAGACATCCTTTTCACCTCTGTGCCCTATGGCATTTTAATTCCCTAGATACACTGTATGTCTGTTTATGTACTGTATGCACATCTGTGTTTATACATGAAAAGACTGATTTTTTTCATTCCTCCTTCCCAAGAACCAATTTTGACCCCCTTGTGAAAGATATTATTCCTGTTGAGAATGCATACTCTACAATACCATAGGTTGCTAACTTCTTGGCTGGAACCATATTATCTTATTCCAGACATCATTTTTTTTTTTTTAGAAGATGCACTATCACCATTATTAAATTTTTTTCGTTTATTTTTTTAGATGCATTGATTTTCCAAACAACAAACCTGCGATGCTTAGTGACTGTTGTACATATATTCCCACCCTTCCCTGACTGACCCCCCCCCCCAAGCCCTTTACCTTTGCCTTCTACATAGATTTACTAAGGAGTTTCAGATTTTAACCTTGAAACCAAAATTAATCATGCTTCAGGAACTCATGTATATAACATTATTGAAGACTCTGCCAAAGCATAAAAAGTCCAGCCCCATCTGCTCAAGAAGCTACTTGCACTCATTGATGTCTTTTCAGAAAATTGAGTCTTTTCATCTTCTTCTTTCCTTTCCCTTTACACCAGTATTTGGGACTAACACATTTACTTTACAGAGAGGAGAAATAAGGACCAGACTCACAAAGTGACTTTCTCAAACGCCCTGAAGTAAAGAGAAGTTCCCCGCTAAGTTCTTTGACTCCCACTTCAGTGTTCCTTCTAGTATACCCTGCTGAGCGTACTCAGAAAAAGAAGGTTCTGCACAAGGTCTACTGCCATGCTCTGTGAAAGGATTTCAGAAGAACACAGCAAAGCACAGCATAGTCATGAATGCAAAAGCCCCAGGGACCAGGCATAACACCATAGAAAAAAGTGGAGCCTGGAGAACACTGGACAAAGATTGTACATTCTAAGAGCTTTTGAATCACAGAGTTCACAACACTGGATGGTCTACTGAAACAGAATCCAGGTCAAAGTCTGGGCTACCCTAGCACATCTCACGCCGCTCTGTGAAAAGGAGTATGAAGTTGTATACATTACAAACATGCACCCATTTGGGGTGGATGAATTAGTAAAAGGAACCCTTTCTGGGATGTTGTAGCTCCTGGAATTGGATGAGGTTTAATAATTTCAGATTATTTGGGAAACCCTGGAGTAGCATCAACAGTTAGCTGACGGAGCCTTGTAACTTTAGGCCTTAGAAGACATGTAGTGATACGGTGGTCCTTCTGTAAGTTGGAGAAGAAAGCCACCATAAAAATGACACCATGGGCCTCTGCTGCCCTCCACCCTTTGTTTTTCCTATGACAAGGTCACTGATGGCTCCTGAGCCCACATACTCTAGCAACTTGGAAAGTGCTCTCAGCAGGCCTCCACAACGAAGGATGGAGCAAGAGACTGCAACGTGTTTCAATAGCCTAAGCGTAAAATGGCTCTGGGGCATATCTGAAGTTTTATTAAGTGTCCTAACTTGCCTATGATTGAGTTTCCTTTTTAGATTTCCTTTATTTCAATTAGTTTCTTCCTTCATTCATCATACATTCATCCTTTCAGCAAACCCTATTGCCCCTATCTTCAACACATACCCAGAATCTGACTACTTCTCTTCATCCTCATGCACTGCCATCTGATGTCATCGGAATGATAGCAACAGTCTTCTCCCCATGACATCCTATACAGTCGCCACCAGCCACGTGTGGTTATCGAGCACTCAAAATGTGGCTTGTAAACTGAGATGTGTTGGGAGTATAAAACACGCACTGGATTTCAATGACTTATGACGAAAATGATGTAAAATATCTCGCTGGGTTAAATAAAACACGTCATTAATATTATGTTCACCTAGATTTGACTTTGTATGTGGGTGCTAGACAATTGAAAATTATATATGTGGCTCACTTTTGTGGTTTGCAAGACATTTCTATCAGACAGTACTGTTCTAAGTTGGCTGGACCCCCTGCTTCCACCCTTGCTTCCTTTTAGTCTATTTTCAAACCAGAAACCTGTGGAAATATTACTCAGATTGAGTCAGTGGTGCACACAAAGAAGGATTTCCATCTTACTTAGAATAAAAGACGAAGTCTTCACCATAACCTGCAGGGCTCTATTTAATCCGACTCCCATTTTCATACTCCTGCTGCTACTCATCTCCTATTACTCCCCTGCTTCCCGCCATCCTAGCAGCTCTGGCCTTTTCACTTGTCCCTGAATTTCATTGTCTATTACCTCCGTCTGGAAAGTTCTTTCCCCAGAGAATTATGGCTTATTCTTTCACTTCCTTTAGTTTTTATCCAACTTTTCAAAGCTTCCTCTTCTCTGTCCCAATACTTGATATCATTCATGCCTGCTTCAATTTTTTTCTTTTTACGACTCCTCACTAATCAATATCGCATAGGTATGTGTATGGATATAATTTATGTAATTAGATGTTTGTCTCTACCTCAATAATGTAAGCTCTCTGAAGGTGGGGAAAATGCATATAATTTGCTTATAACTATACTTCCAGCACCTAGAAAAAGTGCCTGCTGCATAGTCAACATTCAATAATCAGTTGTTGAGCGAGAATTTGTACCGACTTCTTACAATATGGCCCTCTATGGATTCAGTTCTGCTTATCCCACGACTGTGAATTCTCACCTAACATTTTCTTTTTGCTTATTCCATTGCACTGGCTTCTTATTCCTCAAGAAGGTCAAATTCACTCTTGTCTTGAGCCTTTATTTGCTTTTTCTACTACCTGGAATATCCTCAGCCCTGGATCTGACTCTTTCACTGTTTTTATATTTCCAGAAAGAACTTCAACATGTTATCTAAAGAGAACAACTATCTAGCCCCTTACCTGGCTTTATTTCTCTTTCTAGACCTTGTCACTACATGAAACTATATATACATAGATGTCTGCCTGTCTCTCTGCTTACTTATTTCCTGTCTTTTACTCAAATATGAGCTTCATGCTGGGAGAAATCTGTCTGGTTTGCCATTGTATTTCCGATCCCTAAAATAGTGTTTGGCACATAGTAGTGCCCAGTAAGTATTTGTTGAATACATAAAAATAAATTACTATGCCTAGAAGATAGCAGGTGAAGATGACTTAAGTATAAATGACACATGAGGCTAAGTTTCGTGGGGAAGATTGAAAAGTAAACAAATTAATGGGAGACAAGTTTAAAGACAGAGGTATGCACAAAGAAGTTCTGCGCTTTTTAAATGGTAACTTGAAAGTAGTGTTGCAAAATTAGGGGAAAATATGACCTGTGATTGGTTTTCCCATAATCACTACCTTCTACCCTACCGTGTCCCTTAAGACAGCCCTGTCTCACCCTTTACTGCACACACAGCCTTTAGGATGTTTCAGGGAGAGGAACTGATGCTCTCACCATGCCCCCCAACACTTCCCTCCAGAGAAAGAATTAGCAAATGAAAAGCTGTGATCAAGGTACTGGCAACCTAGGACTCCAGAACTCCTCTTGATGAGACACTGGCTTGTCAAAAGGGGAAATATTTCATGGTGTCACAATCAGAGAAGAGCCTCTGTGAAAAGACAAAATAGCCAACACCAGAAAAGGCATAGAGACCTTCTTTATCCACAGCCGAAACCCACTCCAACCAAGAACTCACCCTTTTTTTAATTGATCCTGGAAAGGAGCAGGCTCTTAATACCTAGGTATTGAATGAATGAATCGACAAGATGACCAAACAGAATACCACGAGTATTGAGAAAGGTAGAGTCAGGTAGAATCCATGTCTGCGTACATGTCAGCTCCCTAAAAGGCCAGTGACAACAGTCATGCTGCTTATTCTTTGTGAGATTCATTCCCATTGTCTATAAAATAGGAGCAGTGATACCATTCTTACAGGGCTGTTATACCTGCAATAAACATAAAACACTTGTAGTTATTGGTGCATCGTAAGCACTGAGCAGTAACTACTATTATTTCCAGGCTCCTTTGTATATTTCAAAACTCTCCAGAGCCCTCTGGAGATAGAGGCTCTTTCCTTTCCTCCTAGAGCTGGATATCATAGTCGGCCTGTTTCAGTGAGTGTGAGTGAGTCTAGCAGAAGCAGACCAGTCGCTCTTTCTTATTAGTCTTCAGGGAGGAAAGTCATTTCCTCTAAGACACATGGGCAGAGATCTAAATGAGACATTAAAGATCCCTTAGTCCAACTCCGTCATATTACAGATGAAAAATGTGTCCCTTGGGTGTAAAAGGGCTTTTCTATGAAAGTACATATTTTTCCAAGGGTCTTAGTAGAGCCCTTTTCAATTTAGAGTAGAGAGGAGGCGAGCCCAGGAGGTAAAGGCTTTATGCCTGAAACTAACTTTTGCTCAAAGTCGGGATTTTAGGCATTCCTAAATTTGTCTATAGTTAAGCAATAAAACAGAGCAAATTGTAAAGGGCCAGTCAGTGAGTCAGTCCAACCTACTGAATCATATATTATGAGGAAATAACTATAAAGCAGAAAATAGAACTGACAAATAATATAAAGTACTACCTGAACTCAGAGAATGCTGGGACTGCAGCGTGATCCACTGAGTAACAGACACATACAAAACCAACTTCTAATGTAGGGCTAGAGAGTGAGGTAGCAAGAGGATACATTGGGGGAAAATATCATAAGTCCCAAGCATTCGTAGAAACATGCACATTTATCATCTGAGTAAGTGTGAATTTGTTTTTCTTTCTATTTTTTCATGGAGGGGGGGCATTTTATTCTACTGCTCAATAGGGATTATTGATTGGTTAATCAGTTGGCTAACTGGTTTTCTGAAATGTATGGCCGAGGGTAGCAGGTTCAATATCTTTGACTTTTTATAAGGGTTATTCTGCAGTAAATTCTTAATGGACTATGAAAATAATTTGGTGGTCAGCTCATTTGGAACAATAAGAGGTACCCATTTTTGCCTCCACTTGGTTTTTAGGGTTGCTCAAAGTATCAAAACTAGCCAGAGGTAGGGCTGATTATTTGGTGTAGATAGATAAAATCATCTTATGTGAATTGCCTATTCATTTTCCATGCCCACTTTTCCTTTTTACAAGGGCATTCAATTTTTAATTGCTAATTTGTAAAAGCTGTTTATATTTTAATAAGATTAGTTACAAAAATTCTTTATCCAACACACTGTTGCATATACTTTTTCCAGCTTGTTATAATTGTGTTACTATTTTTATCTATATAAAAGATTTGAACTTTTATGAGGTGAGATTGATATTTTTCATTATGTAGTTTCTAGCTTTGGTGAAATACTTAGAAAGTCCCCCTTCATCTCAAGAGTACAGAAATAATTGCCTAACTTTTTCTCTACTTCATCTGGGAAAACCAGAAACAACCTAACATCCCATCAATTGTGGAATGATAAACATATATGAGTTGATGGGTTGTGGGTAAATTTGTTACTTTCTTCTTCAGACTTTTTTGCTTAAATACACTAGGACTCTTTCTACCCCTTTAGGTCCATCCAGGTCATGTGTCCATCCCTGGTCTGGGCATGGTGACCCTGGGACTCTAGGATTGTCTTAAGCAAATCAGGAGCCATCACTGAAATGTAAAGTGTGGTCAATCCTACCCAACTACATTGCTGCAAGTAGGGTACATTTCTTAACAGAGAAACAATGTAGTGTTTGGAAGGAAAATGAGGAATGTTCAATGCCAGTGATGTAATAAACAAATCCCCTCTACAAATCTATCTTCATGGAGGTGGGGAAGGGGGTTGTAGGAAAAGGGTAAATGCCGAAACAAAACAAAACACAAATGTTAATGAGGTTGTTTTCCTGTCTCACCCAATTGGTGTCTTCCCAGAGTAAAGAGTCTTATTATTTTTCGGAGCACAAAATCTTAAGTCATCCCATCCAGCATCCCTGGTTTTCCTATAGACTGAACATGTTAACTATGTGGTCCTCAGAAGTGTCATTCATCTGCTTAATTAGCCCTAAAGGAAGCACTTGTTTCAAATTAGGAGCAACAGCATTTCTGGAAAGGACATAATAGCATTAACAATGGCAACTTGTTTAAGTAATAGGGCTTTTAAAGCCAATTTTTTAATGAGACTGGCTGAACCAAGAACTAATTTTCACTCACTTGGCTTTCTAGACTTCACAAGCAACCAGATCTTCATCACCTCAAACCACAGCCATCATCCTCATCTTCTAGGAGGAAATTAATTGTGTAGCAATTGGTTGGCTACCATCAGAACAGCAAGGTTGTAATAATACTGCAATCTTGACTGTGCTCCTAATACATAACCATTTGGGTTTTGTGCTTCCCTAGGGTTTACACAAGGCCACAAACTAGTTTTTATAATAGGTATTTCCACACCAGTATTCTTATATGTTTGAAGAAGGTAATTGGAACAGAAGAGGAGAAAGAGGGAGATTTAGAGGAAGAGAATGAGTTAGTTGACTCTAAGGAGAGAAAGTGTAATTTTTTGCTGTTTGAATGATTCAGATTAATTTGGTTATATTTTCCCCTGGATAGTTAATAGTTTCCAGTCAGCTGATTCGACAGGTGAAACTGTAAACAGCTTTGCTTCATACTTGCAGATTTCATTATTACTCTGGTTTTCTGCATATAAGCTCATTTTTGTCACCCTTATATTTTGGTTTCATACTGATTTCTTTACCTGAATTTATGTAGCCTTATTCCTTATCAACAGGTGCTTCAGACTTTGTTAGGTGGGAGGATATGTAAATTATTCATAAATAACTGCATACGTGTACTAGACATAGGTTATTTTTCTGGCCAACCAACTTTCATTTGGAAAACCAAACTTCCTAAACCATACTCTATAATGTTGTCAACCATAGATGTTAGATCAACTATCGGCCAAAAAGGTGAACTCATGACCCTAGCAGTTAATCAGTATCCCTGACACCTGGCACCTCCTCATCTAAAACAGACCCGCCCAAAAATGATTTGACATATGCAAAAGCACTAGAGGAAAGTCTCTTTTCAGGATCATGAGCTATAATGGTATAGGCTTCTGGTGGCTCTTCCCACAACACAGAAAGATATTGCCAGAGAATGAAGCTAAATAAAGCCAATACACACAGAAGGAAGCAGAGCTGATTGATAGAAAAAGAGAGAAAGAGACAAGACCACATTTTTTGACTCCTAGATTTAGCAGAGCCTAAAGGTAGCTATGCTCCTGGATCCCCTACATTCATGAGCCAATTATTTTCCTTTTTCTGCTCACACCACTAGGAGCTGGGTTTCTGTTACCACAGAAAGACTTATGACACATACATCTATGAAACGTATCTTTAAAATTTCCTTTAATGTTTCATAGTAAGCTGTACTTACTTGGTACTAAATATGTATTGAATTTACATTAATAGCAGTTCTAAATTAAAATCAACATGCTAAATAGAATGTGGAAAGACCCCACCATGAGGATGAGGATGATGGTGGCGATGGTGAGGGTGATAGGATGTAACATGAAGGTCTTTGATGAGAAAAAATTCATTAGCAATATTAGAGGAGCCTGCCTTCAAAACACACAGCTCTTCTTCCATTTTCATCCACAATTTTCTTATGTTGCTGATATAATTGCATGCAAAATAGTAGTAAAAAAGTAGTTGAGTTCATATATGTACAGCATCATTAACCTTGTGGAGAGATTTTCTTTTAATATACTTGTTTAAAAGCGTGGGCAGTATATCTAGATGGAGTCATTTTCTTGTGATTTGGCTTTAATGATTGAAAATCAATCTTCTCCGATCATTAAAGACACCTTCCCTTCCCCCGACCCTTGACACCACAGAATACCAAAACCATTACTTCCTGACTCTTCCCATTAAGATATTCAAATTAGCAGGGATGAATCTTGCCATAGTTATGTAGACTCAGTCTGCATCAAATTATAAACCTTAAAATACTCCAGAAAATATTTCAGTGGCTTGGGCCACGTAAAAAATGCCACCTTCGTAGCAGCATAAAATATTGGAGCAGAAGAATTATGTAGTGACAGAAAGTACCGCCCTTACGTTAGCAGCTTTGAGTTTTCTATCCCTCCTCCACTCCCTGGTAACAGAGTGACCATGAGTGTGGGTCACATAGCCTGCCCAAGCTTGACCCCAAACCTATAAGATAGCAATGACAATAGCACCACACTCAAAGAGTTTTTGTGAGAACTAATTGAGAAAATGCTAGAAAGACCTGCCAGGAATACTACCGTGTTTCCCCCCCAAATAAGACAGGGTCTTATATTTATTTTTCCTCAAGAATACACCCCAGGGCTTATTTTCAGGGGATGTGTTATTTTTTTTTTTTTAAGTACGGTACAACAATCCACATTTATTCAAATATAGTTAAGTCGTCTTCTTCTGGAACATCATCATAACTCTCCAAACCGCAAATTCCATCCTGAATTTCTTGCGACTCTATTTCCTTTAGAACCATTGGCCCCAATCTCTCATGTTGAGCAATAGAGCTCTCATGGGGCAGATGAGAAGGGCTGCTGGTCGTCTTTACCGCTCCGCTACGAAATGCATGGGTTGTGCAGATACGCTGCGTAGCCACGCCCATCACTAGGTCTTATTTTGGGGTAGGGCTTATATTGTGCAAATGCTTAGAAATCCTGCTGGGGCTTATTTTATGGGTAGGTCTTATTTTTGGGGGAACACAGTAAGTTCTTTCTTAAATTCCTAAATACATAAATATGCATATGTGCATACATGTTTTTGAATAGGATCCAACATTAGAGCTGTAAAGGATAGTGAAAATCAGAAGCTCTCAGGTTATCAATGGCAAAACCGAGGCTCAGAGTGAAAATGACTCTGGCCCAAGATAGTACAGCCAGACAGTGGCAGAAACCTAGCTCCGCCCAGAGCCTTCAAAAATTCCCAAGGCGGTGAGCTCTCCACTGAACTAACCACTGGGCCTTTCTTTCAGAGCCTGCAAACATAAACCTATCATCTCCCTAAATAGTCATGATAGTTTGGAGTCTATTTGGAAAACCACACACTCACACTTTAATCACACTTTCATTTTCATTAAGCGAGCCTTCTCAAAAGTAATTACTCTGTTTTGCCAATCACAGATTTCCCCCATTTTTCAAATTTCCCTGAAATGTAACCATTAACCCTTCGTTTTGTGTTCTGCTTGTAGAATCCTCCCCCCCACCCCGTCTTTTAACCTGCGAGTGTATTTGCATGTGCATTATTTTTAGTGGAATTCATATTTCTAGTTATGCATAGACTGAACACAGGAGCACCATGACAACCACCAAGATGTGATCTAGTCTCTGGTGGCCGTACCTACAAGACTGATTCCAGTGGGATCCATGCAGGCTTTTCCAAATTGCTTTTCAATGCACCCTGCCTCCATCACCCACGAAGCATGATTCCTGGGTTTGTCACCACAGACAGCGGCCATGTGGGACACTGGAAATGTAGGTCGTAGGTCCCTGCCTTCACGCTCAGAGCACCATTGTCTAACTTGCAGGAAGTAGGGCAGCAGCTTCAACAGGGACTCAGTTCACTCCACAAATTTGATGTTCATTTAATAAAATTTGCTTTTTAGTGGTAAACAATTTTTTTTTCCTTGAACCAAACACATTATATCAGCCTGGAAAAAGCCTTTTTCAGTTCCTTTAAAATGTTCTGTAATGATGAGGCGACTTGCTTTTCCTTCCTTTTCTTTCCAAAGCAACTGGCTTTGATTCACTTTTTTTTTTATTTGGTACTTAAAAAGCCCAAGCTCTTGAATCAATAATACAGGACTGCATTTTCTGTCCTAAACAATTATTTACAGAGAGTGGGAACACTTGTAATTTAACATGCCACTTAGGCAGGAGTTGAGCTGTTTGCCTTTTAACTCAATAGAATGGGGATAAAAAAGGCCATCCCGGACAAGAAAAAAAAAATCAGCTCATAAGGTACCAATGTTCTAAACATCATTGCTTTAGGAACCAAAAGAAATTTCTAGGGCTGGAGTAATTGGAGAGAAAGCACAACATTACAAGGTCAGATGTATCGATGGAGAGAATATCAAATGATACAGTCACTGAACCATGTGAAAACGTACCAATACAAATAAACAGAACTGTAATTGTAGAATTGTTGGTTATCTTAACAAATCCATGGTACAGATCATTTGATGTATTCTTCATCACATCATGTAGGCAGCAACCCACTATATTTATTTATGCACACGGCTCTAATCTGCCTTGGGAAAAAAAAATCTCATTGTCTAAAATTGCTGTGGCAAGTGGCTCATGGAGAGGATTTTGTAAATACAATAAATATAAAAATTTTAATAAAAGATGAAAATATCTATATATGGACTAGAAGGTTGGAAGACTTCTGATAGCAGATCTGTCCCAAATGTGAGTAAAGTCTCATAGTATCACAGCACAGACTTGAAAATAGACACCGCACAGGCCAATTCTGATGTACTGATTCGGTTTTCCCTGAGTGATATGTTGAGAGGGATTCTGACCCTGTTTGTATCCTTTTTATAAATTATTAATGTTTTATCACAGGTGCAGAAAGGGGAAGAGGTACAGTGGTAGAAGAGCCACACTCTTCTCTTCTGCTCTGAAAAATTCCCTTAAATCCTTCTGTATTATCTGGCACTAAATAATCACTCAATAAAGCTTTGTTTAATGAGTATATTAGTGAACTAAGGACTCTACCCTACTATTCTTATCCACCTGAAATGCCTTATCTCTATTCTCCTTTGAGTCCTTTACTTATTCCAAGGTCCTGAATAAGCAGACAGGGTTTCTAACACACAATGAATCTCCACTTCTATGACTACCTGGCAAACTCCTTCACAACATTAGAATCTTTGCTCAAATACCATCTTTCACTGGGGCTTAACTGACCTCCCTACTTCAAATTGCATTCATGCAATCTACCTTTTAAATCTTTTCCCCTCATATTCTACAATAACCTCTTTATTGAGACTATTTATTATTGCCAGTGCCCTCTTGCCAGAATGCAAACTCTACTAGAGTAGGAATCTTTCTTTTCATCACAGAGAGGACTAGAGGACACTCAACAAGCAGCTGTTAAGTGAATTATAATACTTTTCATGGGTAACTTTTTGGCATCGTGACTTAAAGGCTGTATTCTATTACTTTTGCTTTTTCCTGAGACATAGAGCAAGGCACTGGGAATAGGCCATTTACTCAACAGTACTAATTGATTTGACTAGACTTAACTTTTATAAACCATTTATCATGCTACACACTGCTACTGCAGTGATAGGAAATATTTTGCATCACTTAATGTGTACTAGGCACCTTGCCAGATGATTTACATACATTATCTCATTTAATCCTCACAGAAATTCTATGAGACAGGTACTTTCGTTATACTCACTGCACAAACAATAAGAGTAAGTTTTAAAGGGCTACATTATTTTTTCCAAGTGACAATGTTTGGGTTGCATTGAGACCATCTGACTATGGAGCCTTCACATTTAACCCACGTATATTAATGGATGAAGTATGGACTTGGATGTAGTGTAAACCTACCAGGTTGAAACAAACTTTCTGATCCTGGTTCTATCGGTTGCTGGGTGATTCACTTTCTTTCTCTCCCACCTAGTTTATTTCCTATCTGACATTGAAAGATTATTTCTTCCTGGGCTAAGAAAACTGACCAAAACAAATAACCTTTACCCACACAAAGTGCTTGGGATGTCTAAACAAAAAACCTCCTTTAGATTTCAAAGGAACATATTAACTTGAGCTACTAACAATCTGTTGTTGCAGGAGGGCTGCAGATCAGCTTCTTCAAGTGGCTCCAGATATTCAATACTTTGAGACAGGTTTTATGTAAACTTCTTGGGGTATGAACTCTTAATTTAATGGACGCTGAACTTAATATAAATTTGAATTCCATAAATGTGATGGTTGTTTATAACAAAAAAGTGGTTCCATTTTTTTTCTTAATATGGTCCATTGTAGCCATGTGGCTTCCTTCTCTCTGTATCATGGAACTTCTTAGGCTTTCCCTGCACCTGTCTGCTCCAGTCTTTAGTTATCTATTTTCAAATTTTTAAGACTCATCTCTAATTGCAATTAGCAGAAAAACAGTTCTTTACAAAAGCCCACAATATTTTTGAAGCCAGTTTTTCTGGTCTTGCGTTGTTGAAATAGCAAAGATACTCTTAAATGTCCTCTATAGACATTAAAGAAAAAATAAGTATGTCAGCTAACACACATTAATTTCCAAAGCAGGGAATTGGCAAATTCACGAATTAGACTCCTGTTTATCTTTCTGTCACCCAGAAGCCAGTTGAGCCCACCTTTCTTTTCCTTAAGTCTTATATTTAGGTAAGGCCTGATTCACTGCAAAGAACAGAGGCTCACTCTGAATTGCTCTGCGAAAAGAGGCATGTTGTCAAGAATCAGATCTCATATAAAGACCACCATACGGCAATCATCGTCCAGTAAAATATCATAGAAAGACAAAAGCTGTAGGACCCAAAGGAAGTCAGGGCTGGGTATCACATACTTGTCTATTCTGCCTGTCTGTACATTTCCTACCTTTTCTTATGCTAACCAACTTCCTCTCCTTAATTGTAATATTTCCTATTATTTCCATTGTTTTCTTCCCAAACTCTTCATGGAATATTGGATCTCTTCATTCTGGCAAGTATATTTCTTAATCCCCCTGTCACATTTCCTCTTATGATCTACGTGTTGCATTCTGGGAAACTGACTCAGCTATGTCTTCCAGCCCATTAATCACTGTTCAGCTGCATCTTATCTGCTGCTCACCCCTGCCACAAAGTTTTTATTATCACTCTATATCTTTTTCATTTCTAGAAGTCCTTTTTGATTCTTTTATAAACTTGCTTAATTTTTTTATAGCATTCCTGTATTTCATTGTGGCTTCTATTTTGTCTTCCACAATTTTCTTTTTGTAACGCACTGTTTGGATAGATTCCTCCAGCTTATTCTATTACTTCAGATTCTCAGGATGGTAACGTACTTATTTCTGGGAAAAAAAAATGGGACTTGCCCTCACGGTGAATCATTTGCTTGTGTGGTTTGTGATTGTTTAGGGTGTGTTACTATGGGGTAGGAGTTTTGGTCTGTGGGAGCTCTGTGTACTCTGAGCTATCAAAGTATTGCTACAGAGTGGTTTTAGATCAGCTTCTTCAAGTTGCTCCAGATATTCAATAGTTTGAGACAGGTTTTATGTAAACTTCTTGGGGTATGAACTCTTAATTTAATGGATGCTGAACTTAATATAAATTTGAATTCCATAAATGTGATGGTTGTTTATAACAAAAAGTGGTTCCATTTTTTTTCTTAACATGGTCCATTGTAGCCATGTGGCTTCCTTCTCTCTGTATCACTGAACTTCTTAGGCTTTCCCTGCACCTGGCTGCTTCAGTCTTTAGATATCTATTTTCAAATTTTTAAAACTCATCTCTAACTGTACCATGTAATCTTTGAACCAGATAACACCAGTCATAAGTAGAAGAGTACATCTGCTGAAAGTTTAGCCAGATAAATACTACATATTATACGCCAGGCACTGAGCTAGATGCTTACAGTAATCAGCTGTCTTGGTCTGTCTGGCACTGAGGGGTTTCTGAGAGCATGAGAGTTTCAGAGCTATAATTAGGGTGGTCCTAGGCAAACTAGAACAGCTAGTCAATATGCTGGAGACAGTGATAAACAAGACAGTTTCATGGAGTCTTATGAAGCCTACAGCCTTGCTTAGGAGACAGACATTAAACAAGAAATTACAATTGAGGCAGGAGGCAGTGGCTCCCACCTATTCCTAGCACTGGAAAGCTGAAGTGGGGGGATCACTTGAGGCCAGGAGCTCAAGACCAACCGAAGCAACATAGCGAGACCCCTTTTCTACAAAAAAATACAAAAATTATCCAGGCAGAGTAGTGCACCTGTAGTCCCAGATACTTGCTTGGGTGGCTGAGGCAGGAGAAATGCTTAAGCCCAGGATTTGAGGATGCAGTGAGCTATGATGACGACACTGCACTCAAGCCTAGGCAACAGAGGGAGACCTTGTCTTTAAAATAAAGAAAGAAAAAAGAAGTTACAAGTGAAATGAATGTTATGAAAGGTTATATATGTTAATTTGGGAACATACTGAAAAAACTTTTTTTGGTCTAGGAAATCAGGGAAGTCTTCCCTTAGGAAATGAAATATAAGTGAAGGATTTCATTCACTAGTTAACAAATATTATTTAAGTACCTAATATATGCCCGAAACTCTCCTAGAAACTAAGGGCTGATCTTGAACAAGAGTAAAACCCCTTCCCTCAGATAGCTTACAATTTAGTTGTGGATAAAAGTAATCAACACATGAGAAAATAAAAGTCTATATACTTTCAAATAGTGATAAGTATTATGAAGCTAATAAAGAGATTGTTAACTGTGGTGGAATGGTATTTGGATTTGAACTGAGACGAGAATGATGAATGGAAGTCAACCATGTAATGATTTTTGGATACGAACATTTCTGCAAGGGTAAGAACTTTAGCAACCCTGAGGTCGAAATGGGCTGAACACATTCAAATAACACTCTCCCCTTTTTTTTCTACACTGCAGATGTGATGAACTGTATTTCCTTAAACATAACAACCAGTTTCTTGCCTGGCTAATGTGCTGTTCTCTTTTCCTGGATTGCTCTCCCACCTCTGGACAGGGATAAGTTCTTCTACTTCATTTATACATGTTGTTGAAATGTCACTCTTCAAAGAAACTTTCTATGGCCAATGTATGTAACATACCACTCGCACTCCAAGGAACTAACCGAAACCCTGTGTTGCCCAATACAATAGCCACTATTTGTGCATATCTATTTACACTTAAATTAGTTAACATTAAATAAAATTAAAATTACAATTCTTCAATTACCTTATCTACATTTTAAGTGCTCAATAACCACATGCAACCGCCATATCTGAGGGAATAGAACATGTCAATCACTATAGAAAGTTTTGTTGGACAGTGCAACTTTAACTTGCTTTGTCCTCTGCTGAGAATTTGTCATCACTGGGCTTTGTTTACTCATTTATTTTATTCTTTCCCTTTAAAATCTATAAAGGCAGTACTCTGTTTTAGTACTACTACCTTTTACATTTATGTATTTCAAGTGATTTAGCAAAGCACCTCACACTAATTTGGCACTAATTTGCTGAATTAATTTTAAAAAGGCTTGTGTGACTAGAAGACAATGAGCTAGCAGTGTGATCATCCCTGTTATTTAGTGTTCTAACAAAATTTTTATTTTTTAATTTTCTTTGAATTAAACTATTCTAAAAGTTCAAAAATATAAGCCCATTTTGGTCGGTCAATAAATACTTTAAAATTATGTAGTTTTAATCATTTGGTACTCCCTTTCACTCTCAGAAGTGCCCTGGTATGCCTCATACAAGGTCTAATCTTACCTAAGGGAGAGTATGTATGAGACAACACCCTTATAGGAGAATGGATTTTGTCCTATAAACTAAAGGACTATGTGTTTTATCCTAATTGCAATGGGGAGCTATAAGGGGGTTTAATATGGACTAGAATTTATCAGATTTTAAAGTTGAGTGGTTGTAAGCCCAGGCAAAGAGAGGAATTTATTGGGAAGAATAGCTTTCCCCAAAGAATGGCCAGGGCATGAACAGTCTCAGACAAGAGAGAAGCTGAATGGATTACAGTTGTAAAAAAGAAAGTGGCAAGACATAAAGCTTAACCAGTAAGGAGAGACCAACTCCTGGGGGCTTTGAAGGACATGTATGATATTTGGGGCTGTAACATAGTGGGAAGCTTGAGAAGGAGCTTAAGCTGATGGTAAAGTCACTGGTTTTGCCTTTCAGAGTGATGGCTTTGGAGGTAGTGGGGGGCAAGGCACATAAGGGAGCAGTAAGGACGACTTAGAGAGTGACAGATGGCCCTTAGGCAGCCCATGTAAGAGCACATAATACCACACCCTAATGCCAGGCAGTGAGAGAGAGAACTATGGGCAGTTTAGAGAGATATTTGGAAGCTATTATTTACAAGTCTGAGTGACGAATTACCTGTGGAGTATAAAGAACATATATTTTCTCTTAATTGGCTGTATGGCTGTTGGTATAATTTACTCAAATGGGGAGCTCAAAAGAAGCAAACTGGATGGGAAAGATGCATAGTTCAGTTTTAGGTAAGTTCTAGTTTAGGCACCTGCAACACATCTAAATTGAAATGTCCAATTGATCATTAGGTACAAAGGCTAAATGTAAGGAAAGAATTAGAGACATAGATTCGGAGATATAGGTATACAGCTATTAAAAAAAAATAGAAATACATGAAATCACTTCTTTCTAAGGAAGAGCATCCTCCCAAAATAACAGTTTTAGAAATGTAGGAGATCTTAGGGGTTATTTAGTCCAACTCTCCTTTTTCTGAAATGAACAAACTGTGTATCCAGAGAGAAAGTGATTTGTTAAGGACCATGTGGGCAGCAAGTAGCAGAGAGAGATGAGAGAGTCAAAACTCATCTCTCCAAATGCAGTCCCTCATCTTTATGCTATACTGTATATCTAATTATATTACAGCATCAACACCCCATAAAATAAAATGGCAGCTTAGCTTACTTTTAGTATGTGTAAAAATTCTCTGATTTCTAAAAGATCACATTACACCTATGGATTGGTACAGGAATACTATGTGATTATGATTAATTACAATCTCTAAAAGTTCTAGTTATTGTTATGCTATTAATTAGTTTAATGAAGCATTAATATAGATTGAAAATATGATACTTGTAAGGTTTTAATTTTAGAAATCAATATCTCATTAACAAGTTATTGCTATATCTATAGGCATTACTAGATTAATCTCCTAGTTAAAAGAAGCAACATTCCAAATAGCAGAAAGGACTTAGATTCATGAGGTGTTTTTAATTTTAATTTATTTGAAAGAAATATATTTTAGTTCTGTAGAAAATGTAGAATTACCCTGGTTCCGCCTCACCCTTAGGGCCAAACAAGCCCGAGACACAGTCCCTTTCATTCTTAATCTCTGTGATAATGAAAATGTCTGAGCCATTTAATAATTATAATTTAGTACAACACACACACACAGAGACACACACATACGCACACGCACACAAAAGAAAATAAGGTTCCAACATGGTTAATCCTTTCTGTGAGTGAGCCCAGATTCTTATCAATAAGTGAATATGCTATCTCATTCTCTTCTAAGCTACAGAAAAGGTCAGAATTAATGTCCAATATTAGAAACTTCAAAAATTAAATTAAGAAGGGAGCTTACGAATCATTGAAAGACCCTTGGCCTGTCTCTAACTTCATCTTCTACGTCTCTCCTGCTCTCACCATATTCTAGTTACCTTGATCTTCTTTATGTTTCTTGAGTACAGCAAGATCATCCCCCTGTATCACTGTTCCTTCTGCCTGGCATGTTCTTTCCTCAGATGTTTCCATGGCTAGACTGTTTCCATCATTCAGGCATTGGCTGGTATGTCACCTTCTCAAAGGTTTCCTCTGAGCACCCTGCCAAATGTAGGTATCCCTCTCCTCTAGTTATGCTCTATTTCAGTTTTCTATGCTATTTATTGTTACAGCAGCTATCACCTTCTATTATAAAATCACCTTATTTATATATCTGTTTACATATTTTCCCTTGCCTCTCCTACTAGAATGGAAGCTCCACAGGAGCAGGGATCTTGCCCGTCTTGTTCATAGCTGGATCTACAGTGATCAGTTTCTATGCTGCATGAATATTCACAAGTATTTTTGAATGAATTGACCCAGTATGTCTTCCTCAAATCTGGGAGACTGTGGCCCACTAACCAATAACAGTGCTGAGGCAAGAACCCCGATGTTTTCATTTAACGTCAAGACCTCTTTCTATCATATACACTGTATCGATCTCATCTCAAAGGGCCCTCCTAACGGCATTTGAATATTTCTGAAAATTGATAAATAACAATATAGACCACATTTATTGAAGATCAATTAAGCACCAAGCATTGCACTAAGTGTTTTACATGCTTTAGCACATTTAATCTTTGCAATATCTTTCAGCCAGTAAATCCTATTTTTAGATTTCAAAGGGGAGAGAGGAGGAAGGGGAGATAGAGAGAGAAACTCAGACAAACCTAAGTAATGTGTCCATGTTCATACAGCTTTTTTTTTATGATTCCAAGCACTGACATAATTATTTTGTTATGTTATGTTGTATAAAATTTTTTTTATCAATTTCTAACAGCCTTATGCACATATAATTTACATACAATAAATTTACCCATTTAAAGTGCTTGGTTCAGTGGTTTTTAGTACAATCACAGAGTTGTGCAAACATCACCACAATTTTAGAACATATTCATTATCACAGAAAGAAACACTCCCGCACCCATTAGTAATCCCAATTATTCCCTTCTGCAGCCCTAGGCGACCATTAATCTACTTCCTGCCTCTATAGTTTTATCTATTCTGGATGTGTAATATAAATTGAATCACATAATATGTGGTCTCTTGTGACTGGCTTCCTCCAACAATGCCAATTTTTAATGCAAATATCAGAACATTTAACTTGTACTCAGGATCACTGAAATAACACAATCTATATTTCTTTTTTTCTATTTTTATATTTCAGCATATTACAGGAGTACAAATGTTTAGGTTACATATATTGCCTTTGCCTCCCCCAAGTCAGAGCTTCAAGCATGTCCATCCCTCAGATGATGCGTGCCGCATCAATTAGATGTGAATATACCCATCACCTTCTCCCCACCCCCGCACCTGCCCAACACCCACTGAATATTACTACTATATATAAACTATCCTCATATAGCCATCTAATCTTTGAAAAAGCAAACAAAAACACTGGAGAGAAGAATCCTCATTCAATAAATGGTGTTGGGAAAACTGGATAGCCACATGTAGAAGATGGAAACAGGATCCATACTTCTCACCTCTCACAAAAATTAAGTCATGGTGGATAACAGACTTAAACCTAAGGCATGAAACTATTAGAATTCTAGAAGAAAATGTTGGAAAAACTCTTCTAGACATTGGCCTAGGCAAAGAATTTATGAAGAAGACCCCAAAGGCAATCGCAGCAATAACAAAAATAAATAAATGGGACCTGATCAAATTAAAAAGCTTCTGCACAGGCAAAGAAATTATCACAAAAGCAAACAGACAACTTACAGAATGGGAGGAAATATTCACATGCTACACATTCGATAAAGGGCTGATAACTGGAATCTATACAGAACTCAGGAAAATCAGCAAGAAAAAATTAAACGACACCATTAAAAAGTGGGCAAAGGACATGAACAGAAACTTTTCAAAAGAAGAGAGACTAATGGCCAATAAACATATGAAAAAATGCTCAACAGTTCTACAGGAAAATGCAAATCAAAACCACAATGAGATATCACTTAACTCCAATGAGAATGGCTTTTATCAAAAAGTCATTCTATAAAAAAGTCATCTGCACTAGAATGTTTATAGCAGTACAATTCACAATTGCAAAGATGTGGAAACAACCCAAGTGCCCATCAATTCATGAGTGGATTAATAAAATGTGGTATATATATACACCATGGAGTACTACTCAGCCCCAAAAAACAACGGTGATCTAGCACCTCTTGTATTATCATGGATAGAGCTGGAGCCCATTCTACCAAGCAAAGCATCCCAAGAATGGAAAAACAAGCACCACATGTGCTCCCCATCAAATTGGTATTAACTGATCAACACTTATGTGCACATATAGTATGTTGTATAAACTTTACATGATATTTTATTGGGCATTGGAGGTGGGGAGGTATGATTCAAGAACAGAAGAAATAAATATCACAACTAATCAGACCATCTAGATTTGTATTCTTTGTATTCTTTGCAAGTCACAGTGTAATGACAACATTGGCGGGAGCTTTCACTAGGTTATATCATATTGATCACTGGGCCATGAGGCTGCTAGAAAGGTCCATGGCCTGAGGCTTACTGATAGATTGCCCATCACTATAAATTCTCAAGGGCCTAATGGAGAAGTGTCAGCATTTGGTCCTCAAGGATAAAAAGATTAATAAAATGTACGAGCCCATATTTTACATGCATTTTTCACTCTAAAATAAAATGAATCCAAATCCTGCATTTATCAAATTGATTTTTCTCTGTGTTAATGTCAGAATTTACAGATTTCCTTTCAAGGTCTCCGGAAGTCCCTAAATGTCATGATAAATAATAGACTTACAGATTATTTAATTTAGAGAAAAATGGAGACTCTCTTTAAGTTCATATTTGAACGACAGATCCATTGGTTATTTTCAGGGTTGAACAAAGTTTAAGAAATAGAAATATTCCCCCTTTCCGAGACTAAAATGGGAAACGTGGCAATCCTTTGAGTCCTGGGTTATTTGTATTTAGAATTAAACTGGAACGATTAGGATTATTAAAAATATTTATATTGACATTGATATAATATTTTGTTAGGATTTTTACAATATCTAAAAACAATAATAGGAATGCGCTAATATCAAAATGATTTTTTAATATCTTAGCTCTCTATTTCAAACAGCCTAATAATTTTAGATAATATCCCTAAACTCATTATATTTACTTCATCATTAAAAAGAAACTGGTTTTAATGTATGTATTAGAAATAGAGTTTTCCGTTGAGTTACATGTAGCAGGACAGCATTACAGTCTCACTGGGTGGCCTTGTCAGAAAGGTACCTCAGTTTCCCCATGTATAAAGGCACAGAGGTTGAAATGATGGGCTCAAAAGTGGCTTTATCCCTCAGGTGGTCTTAACCTTGCACCTAAGAACTGTCTATCTTATCTTCTTATCAGACACAAAGTCTTTGAATGTAGTTCAGAAAGTCAAGAAAACACTGATATATATTCAAAATACATGTGTATATTCATTGCTACATTTAGGGGGGCTAAGAGAAGACAGTTTCATTTTGTTGGATTCTAGAAAGAGTTTATGACAACCCCGCTGCTCTAATTTTAAGAGCCATTTTCTAATTCTTCCTATGGGAGGCTACATCTAATAGTGGTCAAGATAACATATTCTGGAATGAAACTGTTAGATTTCATTCCTATCCTCCAAATTACTAATATTCTCACTTTGTACAAGTTACATAATGTCTTTGTATGTCAGTTCTCTTATCAATAAAAATAAATGATACTAATAGGACATTTGTTATAAGGCTGCTTTAAAGGCTTAAATGAGATTATGTAGTCAAAATGTGTGGCGCACAGTGAGTACTTAATGCTATTTTTATTTATGTTTTAAAATAAAATTTTCATAGGATCAGATCGTATGTTTAACTTCCTAATATGTAAGTAGAAAGTAATAGAGTTTCTAAATATTTGTCAAGTGAATGAATGAATGTCAATGAATGAACGAACTAAGGCTTTTGAGTAAGTGGGTCAGTAAATATCTAAACACATCAGAATCAGAGATGAGCGACAATTTGTCCCAAATTGTGCTGAATAGTGGAGGAGAGGGAAACACTGATGAAAGTGCCTGGTCACTTTATCTTTATGTCATTTCCTTTCCCTAGTACCAGAACTGTCATCCAATCTTTCCATGTAAACAAAGAGCCTGCTTAGAATTATCTTTGTTCTAGTTTTTTGATCTCACAAATATATTTTCTCCTAAATCCTTAACCTAAATGTACTATCTAGGTAAAGGTTTTTAAATAGCTTAAACTAATCTCCCTAGTATGTTCTCTATTTTGAGCTCTTTCCCTCAATTTTCTCTTTCAGAATATTCATTCTATGTGTTACACAGACACATTAATACCTACAAAATAAAGTAAGGATAAAAAAAATTGTACGTGTGTGTGTGTGTGTGTGTGTGTTATGGTCTTGTAGACTAATTGCAGCACTGTTGTTACTATTTCAATTATTAGTAGTAAGTATTGTATTTAGCAGACATCTGTTAACACTGGCGTTTTAGGCAGCCTTGTTGCTAACAGCTGGAGATCTGAAATAATGATCTCTGAATATTAAATTCACCTTTGAAGTGCATTTTGTACTCAAACATTCTGAGGCATTTCTCATACTTCTTAATTATTTCAGACTTGAGACATGGTTTGGCATATTAGAAAGAGCCAGAATCAAGGTGGCCTGAGTTCTAGTACTTCCTTCTTTTCTAATTAGCAGTGAAATTCCTGAACAACCCTTAAATTCCCCAGGCCTTGGTCTCCTTATATATAAAATTAATGGTGAAGGATGTGGCCGGATGATCTCTATGTTGCTGCCCAAATAATCCTGTGATACTAGTTGTGGAAAAAAAGTCGATGACGTGACTATTTTAATAAGTCTCATTGAGAAACTTCTGCTAAATCAACCTAGAGACTTCAACACTTTTTTCTTTCAAGGATGAACTTGGAAAAAAATGCATAACAATGCAAATGCCACTCTTAAGTACTTATTCAAATCAAGCTTCACGTTATCTAAGTAAGCAATAGGTACCAAGGATATATACCTGGCCATTTTATTTCTAGGTATTTCTATTTATGTCTACCCATCAAACATTTAATGAGCACTCACCATGCCGCAGCCATAATACACAGAGGTAAATTGTACATAATCTTAAGAAACCATAATAACAAGTATTTAGGGGTGATGTCAGCAAGATGTCAGAATAGAAAGTCTGACTGTTGCTGAATAGATGTCCCCAAGGAGACACCTATTCAACATCAGTGTAAGGACCAATTGCCTTTGTGGAAAAATCTAGCAAACAGTTAAGAGGCTCCTGCATCTCAGTGTGAAACCAGCACATCTAAGCCAGTAGGAAAATTTGTGGCACCTACTTACCATAGTCCTCTCCCAGCTCAGTGCAGCATAATTAGAGAAAAATCTCAGCTCCCAGCTTCTCCCTGGGAAGGGAAAGAAAAAACTAACTACATGTCCAATGTGTGGAATTCCTACCCCAAAGCAGCAAAACATACATTCTTCTCAAGTGAACATGGAACATTCTCAAAGATAGACCATGTTGGGTCACAAAACAAGACTAAGCAAATATTCCAAAGATTGGAATAATAACAAGTATCTTTTTCAACCATAGTGGAATAACACTAAAAATCAATAGCAAAAGGAAAACTTAAAAATTCACAAATATATGGAAATTAAACAAACACATACAACCAATAGGTCAAAGAAGAAATCAAAAAGGAAATTAGAAAATACCTTGAGATAAATGGTAATGAAGTGCAGCAAAAGCCGTATTAAGAGAGAAGTTGATAGTGGTAAATAACTACATTGAAATAGAAGAAAAATCTCAAATAATCATTTGAACTTTACACCTTAAGAAACTAGAAAAAGAAGAATATAGTGCAAATATAGAAGTTGGATGGACATAAAGATTAGAGCAGATATAAATCGAATAGAGAATAGAAAAACAAAAGAAAAAAATCATCTAAACTAAGAGTTTTTTTTAAAGATAAACAAATCTTTAGCTAGAATAAGAAAAAGAGAGAACTCAAATAAATAAAATCATAATTGAAGGAGGAGACATTACAACCAATGCCACAAAAATGAAAAGATTCATAAGGTACTATCAAGAACAATAATAGACCAACAAAATGGATAACCTAGGAGAAAATTCCCGGAAACATACACCTACCAAAGCTCAATCATGAAGAAATAGAAAATCAGAATGGAACTACAACTAGTTCTTTTATCATTGAATCAGTAATCAAAACATCTCCCAACAAAGAGAAGCCCAGGCCAAATGGCTTCACTGCTGAATTCTACCAAACATTGTAAGAATAACATATACTAATTTTCTCAGACTCTCCCAAAAAACTTAAAAGGAGGAAACACTTACAAACTCATTTTATGAGGCCAACACCACCCTGATATCAATGCCAGAAAAAAATACTACAAGAATATAAAACCTACAGAATCATACGTCATGACCAAGTAGGATTTATCCCTCATCACAGAACTTTATATTATCCCTTAGGGAACACGATCACAAATTCAGTGTTTGATAGGCATCTTCTGCCTTGGAGCTAGTGGAGAGGAATTTTGTTTGACATTTCTAGACCCCCTACAACATGGCCATAGCAAACACAGGGCTAGCTGCCCACTTTCCAAGTGCTCTCTCAAGTGTGTAGACATTCCCTCCCACAAAAATCACGATCTCAGGGGTGCACAGGAGTTTGGTCCTTGCTGAGTCTGAGGTCAAAGTGTCCTAGAAGAATAGGTAGGACTGACTGAGGTTTACTCAGCTGCTTGAGGAATTTGAACATTACTCCTTCTGGTCACATTGCACCTTTTGGTTTAATCCACATACAATTTTTTTTTTTTTTTTTTTGCTGTATAAAGGTTTTTTACTGAGCCTTCAAACCCAGCTCAAATGTTACATTTTCTCTGTAATTCTCCTGGGACCTTCCTAACTTGCACCCTTCTCTCCGCTTCTAAGTTCTGTGTAGCCCCCGTGACAATGCATTTTAATTATTTCTTTGAGTGCATGTGTCCTTCACTGGACTGTCAGCTCTTTGAGGGCAGAGTATAGTGTCACTTCACATTTTAGGCCTTATATACGGTATTTAATATATGTGTGATAAATTGAATGGGAGCAGGAAGGTACAAAGACTAGGGTAGAGATGAGCTAGTCATGCTATAGGCCAATCATTTGCTTCTGTTTGATGTGATTCTCTCTGTTCCCAGCAATGATTTTAAAAGATGAAATAGTTCAGAGTTGGGAGGCTCTAAAAGGAAACATCTTAGTTTTCACAGTTTCTTAGATAGATAGATAGAGAGTATTGGTCCGAATTAATAAAATATCAGGTACACCCTTGTTAATATCTCTATCAAAACTTGCACCCATGCCAAGATTATTCTTGAAAAATCTGCTGTTTTAATTTAACCACTCCCTTCCATTAGTAGAGATAATTGAAAACTGAAGCCAACCAAAAAGACACTTAAAGCACACCCAGAAGATTTAGAGGCATAGAAACCCATGAACTGAGCTGCCAGTGCATGTCCTAATAACTATCTTTTCACCAAGACGTATTTATTAAACGTTGGTGAATTGCTAAATGCTGTCAAATGTCTTCTGGAGAGAAGCACTGTGTGGTCACCTCCCTCACGGGAGGGACTGTGCCAGGAGCAATATTGCTCATGTCATTAGCGTGCAGTGAGAAGATGCTGTGAACCCTCTCTGAGAGGTTACAGGAAAGTCACTGTGCAACTGGCGAAGCGTCTTTATTCTCATTACTGGAAATGCCAAGTGGGGAAGGAAGTGGGTCAGGGCGTCCCTCACTCTCCTTGAGATTACATCACGAGCAGTTCTGGCCTTTGTCATTCAACAGCTGTTTCAACTTTCCTTATTCTGTATTGACCATATGTTATATGACCATAAGTGGCATATTTACAGAATAGAAAGCTTTCTTTACCTCATTCTCACTAATCTGCTATAAAAAAAATAATGACTCTTACTTTGGCCTGTGTACCCTACGTGGCCCCATCCACTCTAATTGAGTTTTCTGAACAAGAATCAGGTCAGCAGCCACTTCAGCCACTTTGTCTCTTTGTTTTTACCCTCAGATAAAATGCAGCAAATTCTGTTATTATAAAGAAAAATGATTCTGAAATATTCATCTACTTTAGGACCTGGGTCACTCCTCATATGATGTTTAATGCTTTAAAATATAGTAACTCTCCCCTACAAACTTTCTAAAGAATTTGTCTTAGGAGCAAAGTATTTTATCCAGAGGCTTTTCTAAAATGAATCACTAGCCAAAAGATAAAATGGTCCCTTCTCAGGCAGTCATAGCATATCAGAGCTGGAAGGCAACTTGGAAATAATCTTAATCAATTTTTTCATTGCAAAGATGAGGGAGGGACAATCTGATAGGCTAAATGACTTTCCCTCCACCACATTGTTAGTTAGTGAAAGGGCACAATCTGGAACTCCAGCCTCCTAACTCTGAGCAGGGGGTAAATGTTTAATTAGCTTTTTGTGCTAAAGGGGGAAAAAACTGTTTTATTGAGTTACTGAAACAGTAGAATCATAATATGCATCTGATTTTAATCTGCCAATGCAGATAAAATAATCACATATAATCAACAAAGAGAAAACCCTCCAATTTCCAAAGAAAAATGGCTAATGTCAAAATAAACCCTTTGGCCTAATAGTAGGGGTCAAAATCAGAATGTTGATATCATGCACATGTTTTGATCAAACAAATGATTCATTATATTTGAATCAGATTTGCTGTCTACATAATGCCAAAAACAACCACTCCATTCAGTCAGACCAGATAAATCAGTGAGGAAACAATTCTAAATTGTTCTATTCGAAATAATTGAATGTAATATGTAGCTAGATATAGCCAAAAATTAAAAGAGCAAACCAGCAAAACGGGAGCATAGTACTAGAATCCTACCCTGGGAAACCACAGACACAAAGGAAGAAAGGAAGATGTGTTTAGACACCTTTTAGAGCACCTGTCTTCACCCATGTCCTTTAACTGTCCCCATCCAAAAGTGTGGGCTCTGGGCATGGATGCTTATATACCTTGGACAACCCCCCAGCCATACTTGACTGTACCAGAGCAGGTCACCTGAACCAAACTGAGGTAATAAGAACCTCCTTTGGGAGTCTGGAATTGAAACAAGAAGAGTCAGTCTCCTTGTGTGATTGGAACCCTACGAAGTAACAGGAGACATGGAGATGGTGCCTTCCATATGCACAGAGTGGCAAGGGAGGGCTGGTTGACTGAGAAGGAAGCAGATAGGCAGAAAACAGAGTTTAGGATTGGAATAATTTCCATCAGAAAAATCAATGGTGTCCTGTTACAGAGCATAATGGGGTGAGGATAGTCCTAAGAGTGAGGGTCAGGGACCTTTAAACCGAGACCTAATGGATGAGCTCCATGCAAGGAGCTAGGTGAAAAGTATTTTAGATGACTTGTATAGTATTTGCAAGGGCTGTAAGTGGGAAAGCTTACCACTTTTAAGGAACTGGGTAATGTGATCGGAGGAGAGCGACTGAGAGGCAGGGAGTAAGTTTGCAGATATCATAGCTTCATCCCTATTTGCCAGAGCAGTTTGGGTTTGAGTCTGGCGCACAAACATTGTTACTCATAGCATTCCTTTTACTCTCAAAATGTCTGTTTAGATAATTAAGTAAGTGATCATCCTATTAATAGTCAGAAATTCATATTTTCTTCCATATGCAAGGGGAAACCATTGAAGATTTTGAGCTTGGAAATGTCAGCATCAAATCTATATTTTTGAGAGATCATGGTAGTAAAGACTATGAATTAGAAAACTAAAAGCACAAACTACAGGTAAGTGGGCTTTTGGTCTAGTTGGGTATTGGTTTCTTTCCTATTCTAATGTCCTTCATGTATTCGTGGGCAGGAGTTGATGGACAGGTTTGTTAAGAGGCACACTGACAGGTTCTGAATAGTACGTGAGTACAGCTGTCACCATGGGCAGAAGAGGACACAAAACATTCAGGTCATACCAGTATAAAAGAGAAAGAGGCCCAGGAGCCTGGATTACCTAGACCATTATCTCAGTTCTCCTCCTTGTAGGAACATCCTCAGGACAATTACATAAGAACATGCACCCATGTCTATTTCATGCTGACATTTAAAGACAATTCCTCTATGGGGAAAAAATGCAAGCACAATCCCCAAGCCAAGTCAGAAATGAAAGAGTAAATTAGATGAGATGTCAGGAAATAATTCCACATACAGCTGCTGAGTTCTGTATAAGATCAAAGATCATTTTGAAAACCTGAAACAGGGGAGCTTTTAAACAAGAAGCTTGGCTGGCAATCATCGGTCCCCACGAATAAATGTAGTTATGAAGTGAGAAAGATTGCCCATGTAAAAAGTATTGCTGGCCCTCAATCATACTCTATAGCATAAATTAAGACAGATAAATTTGGCTGCCTCTTTAAAATGAGAGACTCCTCTCCATGCTATCTACTTGTCTTGGGTGGTGATGAAGAGTGATGAGCAATTGCTTTGGAAAATAAGCACCACCAAGGGCTCTGTGGGGTTATCTTTAAAGGAATAAGAAGGTCAAATCAAGTGTGATGGCTGTGTACACAGTACAAAAGGCCCAACATAGTGGTGGTTTTTAAAGGTGTCTCCAGATTCCATGGTGTTCCAAAGTATAGTCTAGTTTTCTAAATCCAATTTATAGGTTGGGCTATTTTAGAGATGCATTCTTTCCCTATCACAACCTCTCCACTTATATATTCCTCACATCCCACTCCCCAACAAAAGGAGCAATCTATTGCTTTCTCAACCCAAGCTATCAACCTATTTACTTTATCAGGAGCAAGTTTCTTTAAGAAGAAAAATAGTGTAATCCTAAGGAATGTAAAAAAAAAAAAAAAAGTAGAATTTCCACAGTATAAGCATCATTAAAAGTGCATACTAAAATAATATATATTCAACCTGAAAAAGGAGTGACCTAGAATTGCGATATTATACAAACATTGCTCAATTCAATTAAATAAATGTGTACTGAGATGCCTTTTGTATGCCCTGAATCAGGCTAGGATCCATGAACAACGTGAGAACAACCTAAAAAATGTTCTACGCTATTAAGATTATGGTGTATTTTGAGAAAGTGTCTGCAAGGAAGCAAAAGCATAGGGGTAAGGTCGAGAAACACAAGTATATGAGCCAGAGGGAAAAAGAGATACAGAAATAAAAGCAGTGTTGGTCGCAAAGTGATCCAAAGACCACCCGCATCAGATGTGGTTGGAATGCTTACATAAATGCAGATCTTCACATCCCTTCATAAACCTAATAAACCAGATTCCCTGGGAATGGGGCCAAAATCCTGCTTTAAAAAATCCCTAAACAAAATGAGGGTAAAATTCAAATACTTGACCAGTACCTACAATGACCTACATGATGTGGGACCTGCTTGCTTCTCCTACCTGATCTCCTACCCAGTCATCTCTCCCTCTGACTGCAGCCAGGAAAGAGGATCGACTTTTAAAGACTCATATTGGATTAAAGTTAATGCAGGATAATCTCCTCATTTTAAAGTTTTTAACCTTAGTGACATCTACAAAGTCCCCTTTGTCATGTAAAGCAACACATTCACAGATTCTAGACACTAGGGCATGGATATCTTTGAGTGCTATTATTCTGCCGACCATAAATACTTAAGGTTATCTGAAATCATCCTATTTGTTTCTTTATTCATTTACTGTCTTTATTATCTTGCTAAAACCAAACCTCACCACCAATTCTGAGTGCCTAGAAACTAGGTTAGGATAGAATATATATGCAATAAATATTGATTAAGTGAATGATTAAAAGAACGATGGATATTTACACCAAATCCCTGAATGGTCATTAGACACTCTTCTATTTTTTAATCATTGTGCCAGAGGTTAATGAAGCTATAGTCATCAAGTCCACCAAGTTACTCTAATTTGTAGTCATTCCAAATGCCTAAAATTGTCCCATCTACACTGCAAGGATGGAGCATCTAGTCTATTTGCAATATATTCTAGAAATACCTTGCCTATATATTTGAAAGTGCCTATAATGGAGAAATGCTTTATGTCTAACAAAAATCTCTTTTATTGCCACTGAAGCTCCGTTCTCCTACTATAGCTTGAAGACTAGAGAGCATACTGTTCTCTTAATGTACTTCAGGAGATGCAAAATAAAATGATTACAGAAGGGCATGCAGCTGATGGAAATGAGTGAGGCTAGATGGGTGAAAGAAAATACAATGTTGTGAAGATTGCTTTAACACCGCCTTGAAAAATGCATGCCTGGTCAAAAGAATTAAGAATCTTTGTTGCCATAGTTTGTTGTTTTTCAAGAGCAAAAAAAATCTGAACTTTCATGTACAATGTACTTATGTCTAAAATAAGATGCAGGTAAAAATTCTTCTGCTTCAAGCTATGATAGAGTAGCATGTCTCACTGACAGCAACTACAAAGCCTAATAAAATACACACACACACACAGAAGCACACACACAATCTGTTTGAACACATAGTAAAAATAACATTACAACTAGCATTTGTGGGGCCGACATTTCAGAAAAGGGAAGTTCACTGGGGTACGTTGTACCCACCACTTTCCTGCTGGGGGAATTTGCCAATTTTTGGCAGAAGAGGAGAGACAGGAAGCCAAAAGGGAGGAGGTAGCTGTAAAAGGTAGAAAAGTCAGCAGAGTATTTGGGAAATTTCACAGGACTATGGAGACAAAATTGAAGTTGCTAAGGTTGCTAGTATGAGAGGAATCAAGATTCCTGAGAGAAGGGAGGGTATAGATACAAGCCTAAAACTCATGGCTTCCCCATTGAAGCATTTGCCAATTCTTAAGCTGAACCTCATTTTTTTTTTTTTACCAAACACCAAATCCTTTTTATTGCCACAGAAACTTCTTCCTCTGTTTAGTCTGAAGAATTAGAGAATATTCTATGGTCCTACTTGATTTCAGGAGAGAGAAATCAAATGATTACAGGCAGGGACCGTGCAGGTGATGAAAATGAAGGAAGCTAGAGTGGTAGGGTCAGCTGTAAGAAGGAAAAGTGCATGCTGTATCTGAATAAAAAAGCAGTTACTTCGTAGCAAACAATTTTTGCCTTTTAAGAATAAGAACCTTGTGTGTATGAAACAGGACAGACTTTTCAGCATTACAATAGTACTGAGTAACAAAAAATTGGAGTGCAGGATCCATGTAGGAGAATGGGCCATCATAATCACTCTCAGCTGGGACTCTGCAGGAATACTGACCTTACACTGACCTTTAAGAAAACTCTCTCCTGATTGTAGTGAGTGTATATTCCCTATGCTAGCTAATAGAGGAGAGGGTAAATAAACTCTTGAGGAATAGAACATCATCCAGAACCTCTACAATTTTTCCTACAAACATTTAATCAATACCTACCCGGCATAACAAGAAAAGTGATAAAGACAAAAAAGGCAATAAAACAAGACTATAGGTGACCCAGATATTTGAGATATCAGGCATGGACTTTACCATAATTATGGTTCAAATGTGCAAAAAAATAGATTACAAGATGGAAAGTTTTATCAGAGACTATACTCTATAAAAATAATCAAATAGATATTCTAAAACTGAAAAATATGTTAAATTATATTATTCATGAACTAGGTCAAAAAAATCAGATTGAAGCACTGAGAAATTTTTTTGTTTTTAATAGAGGAAAGGGCATAGAAAACACATTAACAATGTCCAACATACATGTAATTGGAGTTGCAGAGGTGAAAGAAAATGAAATATAAGTAATACTTGAAGTCAAACAGTTGGCAATCTTCTAAAACTGATTTAAGAAGTCAACCCATAGCCACAAGAAGCTCAGCAAATCCCAAGCAGGACAAATACAAGGAAACCACAGCCAGGTACCTCATGGTCAAAGTGTAAAAACAAACAAACAAACAAGCAAAAAGGAAATTGTAAATGGAGTGAGGAAAAAAAGATATTAGCTTCAAAGCATTAACAATAAAACTACAGCTTGTCATTTAACTGATATAATGGAAACAATAAGCTAACAGAATGGCATTTTTAATCAATTAAAAGAAAATAAATGAACAATAACAGCAATAAAATAAACTGTAAACTTAGAATTCTATACCCAGTAAAGTATCTTTCAAAATAAGGAACAAACCTAGACGCACAAACCATGGCATTAGTACTTGATCTTAGTGCATCTCGGGGCTCCACCTTCCTTTCTGTTGACTTCTTTCTCAGCTGGTTCATTGCTAGTGGTGACCCCAGGCAGAGTCAGGCGTGTCACAAAGAATCTAGCTAGGGGTTAAGTTAGTCTACCCAAATCACATGAAAGAGATGGTTGTCCAAAAGCAATAGGGGTTCTAACATTCACAGAATGGCAAGTGGTGAAAAAGTAAAGAGAGTAAATGAGCATGCTCCTCACCTGTGGCACATCTGCAGCTTCCTCTGGGTCCCAGACACTGTCTTATATAAATCAGTATCTCTAGAAGGGCTTAATGGATTTCTTAATCTCTGGGGCCTCAAAATCGTGTCTCAGATTCTAATTCAAGGATAACCAACACAGCTTATTCTTATTTAGTCTGTGTATGGTCTGCAAGTTGCTGCCTCCTGGTAGGTAATGACGTTTCACTAACCCACATTCAGCTGGCTCCTTCCTTCCTTCCTTCCTTCCCTTTCTTTCCTTCTTTCCCTTTCTTCTTCTCTATTTTCCTCCCTTCCTTTCTCTCTTTTTATTCACTTTCCCTAGATTTTCTTCCTCCTTTTCTTTGTCCAATATGGCTCTCTCTGCACCCGAGGTTTTCTTCTAAAATCATATAAGAAAAATTCAACTTTTTCTATTTTCATTATTTGGTATTTAGCCTTGAAAGTGCAGTTTTCTTGATTTTTAAGTGCCTATAACATCTTCTTTTATTTTTCATTATTTTAAATGTCTATTTATGTTGTTTAATCTTTCTTCCATAGATATGTGCCCCCTTCTTTCATCAAGATGATCCTAGCAACCTTCTATCAACCTCCAGTAGTCAGATAAAGCTTCCATTCTTTAGAAAAAACTTTTCTGAATGCTATAGGCCAGGCATCCTCAAACTACGGCCCGCGGGCCACATGCAGCCCGCCCGGGACATTTATCCGGCCCACCAGGTGTTTTTGCCGCCGCTGCCTGTCCTGCTTAGCAGCCGACTCATCCTGGGCCCACAGTGCGCACTCTCCAATGGTCTGAGGGACAGTGAACTGGCCCCCTGTTTAAAACGTTTAAGGACCCCTGCGGCATAGGCAATAAGGTCTATATGTACAACTTTCATTTCACTTAGATGACATAATAATATGAGATGTCCTTTCCCTAACACTTTTGATTACCTCAATGGTAAGGTCTGTATCATATTAACTATTATATCCTTGGTCTGCCACAGTGTCCAGCACACGTTACACACTCAACAGTGTTTACTGAGGGATGTGTGGAAATGAAAACAAACAAAGCATACTGGACTAACTCTCTGAAGCAAACCTTCTTCTCTAGATTATTTTGGCATTATTTTATCTCCCTTCAATTCCCCTCTCCCTTCAGAATTGCTTTATGAATTTTCTGGGAATGTAAATTTATGAAATAGTGTAATATGATAGTGAAGTCTTTTTTTTTCCTGTCAGATCTTTAGACCATTTAAAAAGTAATTATATGAACTCACAGTGTTATTAGTTATGTTCATTGCATTGGCATTTCAATTATGAATCCATTTTTAATTACATTGGACACATTTCGTCAATATTTTTTTTTCTGAGAGGAGTAGAATGTATAAAACTACTTGCAAAAATACATGCACCAGATGAAGTGGAAAACTTCTATGCCTGTACAGTTATGCCAGCCATTATTGGAGATCTCATAAATCTTCTGGAAAACTTCACCAACTTATATATGACCTACACTAGCAAATAAAATAGAGAATTCAGTGATTATCCTGATTTTGTAACATTCAAAAATATCTAGAGAGTATATAAACAGTTGACTGTGTTGCTTAATTTTCTTCTTTATTAGTGAGGGTGGGAAAGATGGAAGGGACATTCCCAAGTTGAAGTCCTGCTGTTATTATGTGAAGAAGAGCTGAGCAAAGCAAAGATGTGTTGCCCTTGTAGTACAGGATGTTGGTGTCAGTCAAGACCCTTTTGGTTGCAACTGTCAGAGCCCTAACTGAAGTGGCTTAAGAAGAACAAAGGGGATTTGTTGGCTCCTATAAATGTAAAGGCAAGAGATACACCTTGCTGCATCTAGGAGCTAACACAAAATATATCTGACTTTTACTAGTACTCTAGTCCAGAAGTTTGCAAACCGAACCAGGGAATAAATATTTCAAGCTTTCAGGGCTGCATCAGGTCTCTGTTGCATACTCTTGGGCTTTTGTTTTATAACCTTTTAAAATATAAAAATCACTCTTAGGTTATAGGTCATACAAAAACAAGCCATGGAGTGGATTTGGCTCCCACACAATAGTTTTCTAAACCCTGATAAATCATAGTTTACATTCAAACTTTTGTTAATTCTTCTAATAACATCCTTTATAACCATCTTTCCCAGGTGTAGGACTCAATTCATGCTAATGCCTTGTATTTAGATGTTATGAATCTTCAGTCTCTTTTAAAATAAACAGTACTTTAGTTTCTCTTTGTCTTTCTTAACCTTCATATTTTTAAAAAGTACATGCCAGTGATTTTGTAGAATGTCCCTCAATTTAGTTTCCTTAAAGTTTGCACATAATTAGATGGAGGCTGTGCATTTTGTGTAGGGATATCAATTAAGCAACACTGTGTTCTTTTCAGTGCATTATGACATAAAGCACATGATGTCCATTTATCTCAGTATTAGTGACATTCTATGTCAGCTTTGATCCCTTGATCATAGTGGTATTCGTATGTTTTAATCAATGTAAAGTTACTATTTTTCTCTTCGTAAGAGCAAAGATATAAAATGCAACCAAAATGTTTGTACTCACATTTTCTTGAAATAAAAAAAAATGAATTTTGCACATTTTGCAAATACAAAAAAAGAAAAGTAATTTGTGGAAGGTATTTTGAAATGATATTAATATCCTATACCTCATTAAACTACAAGTTTTAGTTTCCATGATGAATTTTTAATTTCCACATTAGTTGTGATTCTACTGTAAGGAAGAGTTTTTCTTCTTTCCATCCATCCTTCTTTCCTTCCTTCTTTCTTTCATTTCAGCATAAAATCCATGTAATTCTTACTTTAATTAAAGATTTATAATTAATTGCCATCATTATTTTGATGCTCAAAGTGTTTCAGATCTGATCACTGGAAGCCCACTCAGGCTGGCTGCTGTGTTTTTTTGACATGTATATTCCTTAATCTCTGATAAATTAGATATTCCTTGCTTACCTTGCATTTCTGCCCCAATCCTAGAGTCAGCCATTTCTCCAAGAAACCATCTTGGTTCATTTGAGTGCGGAATGGCATATAACAATGTAACAAGATCACTCATTGTGGCATCAATGAAGTTCACATGGGAAGCAATAACAAGCAATCCTTACCCTTCTCAGCTGTGTTGGTATCACACAAGCCTAATGAGGTGTGTGAACTCCCAACCCAGCAGTAATGAGACACAACCCACTCAAGGTGTCAAGGAGGCTGATTAGAGAACAAGGACTTTCAATCCTATCTGACAATAACCATAAGACGCTCCACTTTCCCCACCAATACAGTGTCAGAGGAGGCTACCAAGGCAGAAGACTTAAATTAGATTCAGAGTCTCATAGTATAATATGCAAAATATCCAGGGTTCAATAAAAAATCGCTCATCTTACCAAGAACTAGACAAATCTCATCTTGAGTGAGAAAAGACAATCAACAAACACCAAGAAAACACTGAGAAAACAAACACGTTAGAATTATCTAACAAGGATTTTAAAGGAGACAATAAAAAATGCCTCAATAAGCAATTAAAAGCATGCTTGAAAGCAACGAAAAAATAGAAAGTCTCAGAAAAGATACAGAAAATATAAAAGAATGAAATGAGAATTCTGAAACTTAAAAATAACTAAAATGAAAAAAACACATAGATAAGCTGAACAACACCAGGGAGAGGACAGAGGAAGCCATCAGTGAACTTCAAGATAGAACAATAGAAATTATCCACACAAAACAACACAGAGATAATAGACTTAAAATGCATGAAAAGCGCTACAGAGACCTGTAGGACGATAACAAAATATCTAGCATGTGTGCCACTAGAGTCCCAAAAAGAGAGGAGGAAGAGTGTTTATGAAAAAATATTCAAAGATATATAATGTCTGCAAATTTCCCAAATTTGTCAAACGATATACAGAAACAAGAAGCTGAGCAAGTCCACAGTGGGCACTCAATAATAGATCATTTCATGACATCAAATGATTTTAACAAAATCTGAGTGGGGACCATCCAATGTAGAGGGGTCATGTTAGGTGAGCAGGTCCACAGATACCTTTTGCTCAGATGTCAGCAATCTGTGGCAAAGAGAGAGAGGATCTCACAATTCAAAATTATAGATTTATGTAAAGGAATCTCCTGGGATTTTTTTGGTCAGGAGCTGCAAGTCTATATAGGCTCTGAGAACATCATGTCTATTTCATGTTTGACAATTATCATATTAAAAATCAGAGTTTTCTAATAATAATTGTCCTAAAGCTGAACAAAGTTTGGCAGATTACTTGTACTAATAACTTCTCCCTCTGACTGAGAAGCCCTGATATTTTTGGACTCTTAGATGACCCTCCTTGCAGTTTTAGTTAAAGGAGGGTTTTAAATTGATGCCCAATGTGATAGGCCTCCCATTAATTAAAATAATGATGTCCAAGATGATAAGGACAAGGATGCATACAAGCTATTCTTTGGGAAAATGGTAAGACTAGTAGGAAACAGAGGAAGAATTGAAAGCAGAAATTTTAAAAAGAAGTAAAATTTATAATGCCTGTGAAGAGTATTGGTCATCTCTTGGTTTCCAAACTTTCACTTGCTGTGTGTGCTCCTGTACTATTTCCTAGATGGGTGGTTATCAGTTTAGAAAAAAGAACTAAGGTATTATTGCTAGCACTCAGTTCCAGTGCATCTTTGGAAGTAGGAAGAGTGCAGGGAAGTAGTGCACCAAAAATGTGAGAAAAGAGAATGGGGAAGAGAGACAAAATAAAGGGGTAGGCCTTGGGGTAGCCTTCCCTCTCCCTCTGCACAGCTAAGATGCTGAGGAAATCCATAAGATACTCTCGATGGTGCAATTGTTCTCAGGCACTCTTCAAACATTATTATTATAGAGGGAAACTACTCTCCTCAAGGGAATTATTTTTGTCCATTAATTGAGCATAACTCTAGCAGAAAACTTAGAGAAAGAATATTATCAGCTAAGTTTAAGCTGCTCAATTTCCTTAGCCATTAGACATCTGCCTTTTTGGCACTAAACAATCTGCTAATAGATAGAGAGTGCATTACTCTTTGAGGGAAGAGTATGCCTTTCAAGTTTTCTCATCATAAAAACGTAAGATAGCGCTCTGTACAAAGTAGTTGCTGAAAATTAATACTTAAAAGAACTGAACATTTACTATATGTCAGATGCATGCTAAGGGTTAAGACTCTGACAATGCTAAGAGTTTCACATTTATTATCTCATTATTATATAACCCAATGAAATAATTAATATTATTTTTTCCATTAGATAGATGAGCACATTAAGCCATATAGGTCATAGATTATGGAACAGGATCGGAATCTGATTCCATTGTCCAAACTCCTAATCACTACATGGGAACCTAGCCCTCCTGGCCAAGAGTTTTAAAGTTGGGGCTAGGGCAAGATGCCTTTGAATACCAGAATAAGGAGTCTATGCTGTATTCTTCAAATGTTTGGGAATCATTGAAGATTTTGAGCAAAGATGTGACATCATTAGAATAATGCTCTAGGAGGATATAGGAAAAGTTATTCAAAAATTATTAAATCTATAATTTATTGAACACCTGTTATGTATCAGACACATGTTATCTAATGAAAGATATATGAACTGGAATAGAGCAAAGGGAGTGGGATTCAAGTTAAGCATACAGAATACAAAGTAAGTAAAATCAGCAGAATTAGCAACTGACGAGCAATGGGAATCAGAGTATGACACCCAGAATATTCTCAAATGGACTTATGATAGGCTCATTCCTCTTACCTATAACATGAAAAAAAAAAGTGCTATTATGGCAAGATTCAAAGGCACTGGGAAAACAGGACAGCAAGCTGTGAAATAATCAGTCTTACTTACTGACAAGGGCCATCATGCCAAGCAACCAGTGCTGTGAGTCAAACTTGGCCCAGTAGATTCTATATGATAGAGGCTCAATCTACTTCACTTATTGCAACATATGGTTGTAGCCTATACTTCGTTGACGAGTGAATAGCATTTATTGAGAGCTTATGCGCACAGCTCCAAAGCTGCTGCTGTATATCTGTTCTCATAGAATATCCAGAAAGTAGCAAGTAGCACATCTTTATTGTGGAAAAAATATATTCAATAATTTATATAGCACCATGAGAATATCTATATAAAACTTCAGAGCTCACCTCAAATTCCCTCAAAGAGATTCTTTTTTCTTGGATCTGCACATGAATTTCACAGCGCTGGGGCTTTGAACAAAAATGTTCAAGATTCCAAAACTTCATGAATAGCTTTGATGTAAAAGATTTTTGAAGCCCACTGAGCTGAACATATTAAAAGATTTCATTTAGCATTTCCATTTTAGGGTTGATACTAATTTACGGGAAGTGCTGGCATGATGCCAGTCTTTAGAAATTAAACTGAATTTTCCACTGATTGTTTCCCCCCCCACACTTCATCCCCAGTACCAGCTCTTTCCATTGTAGAGCATCAGCATCCATTCCTACCCACAGTATTTTTCCAAGGATTGAAAGCATAGAAAGCAAGATGTATTTTAAATGAGAAATTCAAATGTGAATTAAGAAGAAGAGATGTCTTGGGTAGGGGAGATGGTGGGCTGGGTTGGTTATGGGAGGAAGTGAATTATCTGGCTTGATTAGAGAGGAAAGTGATGGGAAAATGGCACACAGTGGGAAATTTTCTATTTATTAACTATAAATTATTATTTCTTAACTATTTATTAACTATGGTCTTGGAGTGAAACTTAGTGCTTAAATATTACTTCCAGGACCTCCATGTCCATTTGCAATTCTGAAGACATATAAAAAAATTTGGTTCAACGATGCAATGTCATTTCAGAGGTTCAGTGAGTTAGTTAATTTTAAATAGGCTAAATATCAATAAGCAAACACACAACATGTATGGAGTATAAAAGTGCTTAAGAAATGAGTCCTTGCACTTAATAATGAAATTTAAATGTCCTGTGTTTCATGTATCACCCACCCTGAGCCTGGAAGGAAAATTATAGCTTTGCCAGGTACTGTATACACAAATTCAGGTAAAATGAGTCTTTCATTTCAAAAGAAAAGGGTCTGTGGGTTTATGTACGGGTAGTAAAACCTCAGTACAGCATTATAAAAAGTAGTATACAGAATGTGCTATATGGAAGGGATGTAAAATCACCTTTGGGGGATCAGGGATGTTCCCCAGAGGAGACAACACTCGATCTGAGTTTCAAGGGACCAGAGTGATGAAGGAGCTGGACACAAACAGCCACGCAGAGCAGAGAGAGCATCACGATTTTGATGCCTATTGTCTTCCTGGGTAAAATTAATTCAACTATTTGAAGGCTTTCTAAACTCTGAAAGTGACTCACATTTTGATGTTTTTTTAATAGACTCCTTGCCAACCTTTATGAGAATCCAGCCATGCTTCTGAGAATAATGAACCATTACACAAACAGGGGAGCTCTCCTTACTACTCAGTCTGAACAAGGCATGTGCCCATCACAGTCACTCTACTCTCTATTACCTTTTTTCTTTTTATTTTCTTTGTATCAAACATCACTTTCTGTTGATCATTTACTTATTTATTGTCTAACTGTGTTTACTGGAATCCAAGTCCAGAAGAGTGAAGACCTGGTACATCTTGTTCATCTCCATATCCCTAATGTCTGAAACAGCCCCTGTTATATAGAAAATGATGCTCAATGGATGCTTGTCAAATGAAAGAACAGCTTTCTTCTGTGCCAACTGGAACAAAAGTTAAGAACATCTGGTGTATTTCTGCCCTGGAATTTTTAACAGCACATTAATGGACTGGATTCTTTGATTTTAGTGTAAATGTTGAGTCATAAAACAATGTCACAGTATCTATTCTGGTACATTAGAACTTTATCATAGTGCCAGTGTTTGACAAAACATAACTGTCATCACTGCATTAAATAGTTTTATTGGAGAGATCTATAAATCCTGTGCAAGGATAATAAGTCTCAATTGATAAGTTTTGTAACATACATTTTAAATGCTCACCTACCTTAAACAATAACAAATAAAATAAAAAGAAATCAACTTTATTCAGTATTTGTTGAATACTTACTATGCGACAAAGCTTTTGAGTAAAGGGAGTTATTAGTAATTACTCTGATTTAAGGGCTGGATATAAAAATCAATCTGCACCTTTTTGGAGAACTCATTATAATTAAAATGTCTTTCCATTTGTAAACATGCTTCACTGGACAAGAATGGGTTTGAACTCCAGTGAAATAATGTTCAATTTTGAATTGTCCAAAGGTGTTTCCATCTTCCTATGTGCTATTTCAATGGTAACAATAGTGATAAAACTCATTAAATATGATTAAAATACATCCAGACTTATAGGAGACCAGTTTCTATGTATATGTAGCGTTCCTATAATTCTCATTACAACCTCCTAGATAAATACTATAATTATCTCCATTTTGCTACAAGAAGACAGACTTATGAAAGTTTGTTCTGAAAAGTTTTACAGCTACTAGTGTCAGGGCTTATAACCATCTCACCATAAAAACAAAGTTTCTAGTCACTACACCATATGGATTTAACATACTAACCTTTTCTTTTCAAATGAATAATCTATTCATGTAGGTTTCATTCATTGTTGTTTTATAATTCATATTAATTTCTGCTATTGAGAGCAACTTTTTTATCTACTTTATCATAGATTTAAATGTACAAAGAATCAATACTAAATTCATTTGCTATTGAAGTGGAATTTTACTTTCATGCGTGAGGAGCCCATGGGGACCACAGACCACACGGTGAAAATAAGAATGATCAGCATCACAGGGTCCACTGTTGTCTCGTGGCAATTAAAGATCAGAAGCCCTATTCACAACTCTTCTCGTGATTATTTTTCTTAACCAACAGTTGCTATTATACTCCGCATGTAATGAGTGAGTTAATTTGAGATAGTGT